>JAVFBW010191096.1:0-10291 GCA_034783835.1 Mopalia ciliata
AAGACAAAAACGGGAATTACATTGATAGCGATATACGACGGGGTAGATATAAACGGGACTTACATTTACAGCGATATCCCACCGAGAAAACAAAAAACGGGAATTACATTGATAGCGATATACCACTGAGAAGACAAAAACGGGAATTACATTGATAGAAATATACGCGATATCCCACCGAGAAGACAAAAAACGGGAATTACATTGATAGCGATATACGACGGGGTAGATAGAAACGGAACTTACATTTACAGCGATATCCCACCGAGAAGACAAAAAACGGGAATTACATTGATAGCGATATACTACGGGGTAGATATAAACGGAACTTACATTTACAGCGATATACCACCGAGAAGACAAAAAACGGGAATTACATTGATAGCGATATACCACGGGGTTTGACGGGGTAGATATAAACGGAACTTACATTTACAGCGATATACCACCGAGAAAACAAAAACGGGAATTACATTGGTAGCGATATACGACGGGGTTGATATAAACGGGACTTACATTTAAAGCGATATACCACCGAGAAGACAAAAACGGGAATTACATTGATAGCGATATACCACGGGGTAGATATAAACGGGACTTACATTTATAGCGATATACCAACGAGAAGACAAAAAACGGGAATTACATTGATATCCATATACGACGGGGTAGATATAAACAAAACTTACATTTACAGCGATATACCACCGAGAAGACAAAAACGGGAATTACATTGATAGCGATATACGACGGGGTAGATATAAACGGGACTTACATTTACAGCGATATACCACCGTGACCACAAAAACAGGACTTACTTTGATAGCGATATACCACCGGGTTTACCAATGTAATCTTCATGGTGGAGTACTTTGTCATCCCAGGGTAAATCCAGGAAGGTTAAAATTCTCTTTAGCCAGAGCTCTGGGTGAAGCACTAATTGTTCGTAATAAACTGGCATACACCTTGTCCCTCCAATACGAATACACTGAGCATACATCACCTCCATGGCGGTGTTCCATTTCTTCATACAACTCCTAAAATCCTTTAAATCAAACCCTGTGATAGTCACTCTCCTTGAAATGATGGAATGGACGACGGCCCGACCATCTCGGACCATTAAAACATACTTAGACTGTGGAAATAAACGACTCAAATATAAACTAGATTTTAAAGTAAAGGGGTCTTTGTTACATAGTCTTGGAGCAGCGTGACCGTGCTTGGCAATGATTTCCAGGATAAACGAGGTGACGGCGGAATCCAAAACGTCCTCCGTGATCCCTGCTTCTCGCAGACGTCTTTTTTCTGTGCTGGCTCTCTCCCATTGTGTTCTCATCCCAAGAATACGGGGGATGACCCGTGTCTCCTCACCGCACCGCACCTCTGGGTGAGTATCGAGTAGTACTCGCATCAACGTGGTCCCACTTCTCGGCATACCGCCGATAAAAATCAATGGCATGTTTTTATCATAAGGAATACTTGTATTACCCTCTTGATCATATACATACTGTTGGGGATCCCTTGGTACCATATGTAGACGAGGACAAGGCAAGAATTTAGTATATAGATATAGGCAGACAAATACCAGTGCTATGGTGTAGAGGAGAGTTCTACGAGACGAGGTCTTCACACCAAACATTTCTGATTCTTTCTGGCTCAAACGCATCAATAAAATTCTACATCAAATGAGACAATCGTACCTTTTAACATTCTGCCCACACGCCCATAACTTAGTAATAACAGGAGTCGCTTTATGTCCTCTGTTGGAATGACAGCTTCAATTGGTTTTCCGTCACAGATGAGCCAAATTCCAATAGTGGCTCGGTTTTTATGTACTCCATTGTAGAGTGGCTGTAAACAGCTTTCAGGTGAATTATAAAAGACCCGTTGGGACGGTGGAGTTGTTAGTGTTGAAGGAGGGAAGGAAGAGTATCACGCCTGGGCGATCTCAACTCACACCAAACCCTTCAGTAATTAGATCAGAAGTGCTAAGGACCGGCTGTATGGAATTATCCGGATGGCAATTGTGAGGAGCGAGGTGGTCAGCCTTCTAATGAACTCTGGGTACTGTCGGCATTAGATACCTCCCTGCAACCAGAAAGAGAGAAAGTGAGAAAGGTTTGTTACATGGAGAAACACGTGGGTGTCGTCTGATTAAACACACGTGACACGTCACATAATATCGGAGTACCTCATCCCAAGTTAGAGGTTTTTGATCTTGGACAAGGTTCTCAGTAAATAGATCATAAGAAAATATCGTGTTCCACTGATAAGTTTAGTATAATAAACAACAAATGTAATTCCGAATACAGATAAGTTTATGTTTGCTAGACGCTTTGATACTTTATTGTCCTGGAATCATCACATGATGAAGTCACAATAGAGTATCGAAATGCTGAGCACACATTAATTTATCGATGTTCGGAATAACATTAATTTTTATGACCTTCTTAATGATAAATTATACCGATTCCTGAAAATAGAAGCTTATGATCGTCCGAAATAAATAATTTTTGTGTAAGATTATATTGGTGAGATATTATATCCCGCTCCCGATTTAGAGACCATCTTGAATATAAATTGACTACACCGGCCATAAAGGCATGCCCAATGTCCACTTGCAGTATGTAATTTAGCGCATACGTTATTAACCAACGGCCCCATAATTAATGATCACAAACGGTGTTTAATTCAACAACTACTTTTATTTATAATTTATACGAATTAAACATGCCATGCCATGGAGAAGAAAAAACTTAAGATTGAACATTTCGTACTTTGTAGAGATTAAATGTTAACACTTTTTATTTTGTTGGCGTACTGTTGCATGACAATATGAATGTCACCCAACAAGAGCAGTGGGTTGCTTGCTGGGCTAAACATGTTGTATCAACTTTATTGCAAGTTAAACACTTTTTTTTACAAGTTATTAACTGTACTAAATGTTATTATTATAACAAGACTGTATAAGCTTGCTTGTATATGAAAAGGAAACACAGTATTTTATTAAGTATTTATTATACAGTATTTTGAAAGTAATATATAGCGTTCATAAATACATTTTGGTCTTTGAAAAGCGAAACTTGAAGTTTCTAGGATAAACAGTTTTCGGGAAATTTAATGGATGTTTATTTTGAGTAGAAAGTGTTCAGCAAGATCTAAAGCTATAGCTTTTTTTTTCTTCAGTGAGACCAAAAAAACATGTTGGCCTTCTTTTCAGTTCTCTTTATATCATGTAATATATAGTACTTCAAATAAATTTTGGTCAACGGAGCCGTGTATTTTGCATGCTTTTTTTTTTATTTTATGCCGCAATTAAGGGGATTCAACCGCTGATAGCGTGTCAACCAAATGTCTTGAAATGTGTGACGGAACTTGGCACCACTGTCAACATACAACGACGAGATAGGTCAACCAAGAAAGTCATTCCTGTTGTCCGTTAGCTCCCATGTTTAGAAGGTGTCGTTCCTTAGTTAAATAGTGCCACTGTTACTGGTATCTGCCGTATTAGTGTAGGGAAGACTAAGACAATTTTGTGATCGGTATAAATACTATAATATAAACCATTCTGCTATGAAAAAGCTTTTTGTTTATACACTTTTCACAGGCTTGTATAAATCGACAAAAAATGTGCCAGAGAGGCTTGGGGTGGGTGGTATTTCAGAATGTTGTTGTAGATCTAAGAGAAGACAAGTCTCGCGGGAACACAACGCTTAAGCCTATAGGAGCATAATTAGATATGCCGAATGCAGAATGGATGACGTCATACTCAAGGATCTTTCACTCACATTGTGTCCAGGGACCAGTTTCACGACGTGATTCCATCTTACGTAAATCGGAATCACCATGACGACCAGCACTGTAGACACGTAAGGTAAGATTTATTTGTGAACACGCCCATTGGGTAACAGGTATACCTACCGAGATATCGCTGGCACTGCAGAATGACAAAACTGGAGAGGCGCCATAACTGATCGGTCCATTCGCTATGAGAGAACTTAGAGGTTAGGACATCTCCGCATTATAACAACTGACATTGAGTATTCAACAGCTTTTAAAAACAGCTCAAGGCCCGTAGTCAATAAACTAAGTAAGTCTTAAATAAAGTTCAGGAAAATTGTGTTCATGAATTTTAAGTGATGTTTGAAAATTCGATAAGGTTTTCTTAATTTTAAGTCATAGTTTATTTAATGTATCTTTTAGCGTGTTTAATTCCTGTTGAAATACACCGCCGTTAGTTTAAATGAAATAATATTAATCACGGGTTTAATGATCACTAATTAATCAATCAATCATAAATACCTAAAACGATTGTCAATTGCCAATAATAACTAGTATCTGTGGTGAGATCATGCAATACTGAAAAATAATTAAATCAATTACCTCAATTAAGTTAATAACATAACAATAAGTACAGAGACCATTTTGGCTACAACTTAGGAGAATCCGTTTGTTAGTTAAACTTGTGTTTAACATCTAAATAAAAGGTAGTTCATATATATTTCACATAAACTACGCATCGCCGATAATTACTAGAGCATCGATTCGTAAAATCAAGCTGGATCTATTCAGTCACCGTAAAATAAACATTTTAATACTGAAAGGTCACGGACTAAACAGTGTTTTGCGTGTTTTTAACTGTCCAATGATCTTCTGACAGTCACGACTCCGCCCCAGGTCTAAAAAGTAGAGACTTTTACACTCTATAGTGCGATAGAGCTAGCCTAAAAACTTGATTAGGGAAAAAAAGAGGCCAAATTATTTCAAATCTTTTTAATTGACATAGGACCTTAAGTGCTTTTTTGTATACTAAACATGATCAGATCAATGAAAGTGTTCATCTTAAATTAATGCAGGTTGTTTACTTGAAAGTACTTAAACTAGACTGACACCGACAATTGATATATTTTTTGTTGTTGAGATGAGTGTTAAGTTAATTATAGTATAACATTGTGCTTTTTCTCCATTGAACAAAAGAAAATATATAAATACAGGGTTTTCCAGTCATGACGCTACGAGTAACGTCCCTTTGTGAAATAACGTTATCAGTTTACGGCAAGGGAAGGCCAATCCTTTTCCCAAAGCTTAAAATGTTATCTTATGTAAAAGTTAAAATTGTTAAGCTATATTTCCTGAAAATCATTAACACGCAATCGTACAATTTGGAAGACAAATTCGTACCGTAAATATCATCCAACGTCCTCACACTCTCAAAGATCACTTTGCGATGATGACGTCATAAAGAGTACGTCGCTAAATAAAACGTCAAAAATATCCAGTCAAATTTACGATGTATAATTTAGGTTTCATTTGACCCAAAAAGTAATGCCGAGCCCCACACAGAGGTGAATGCCAAGTTAGCCTATAGTAAAGAATAACCATACCGTGCCATAAAGTGGTAGATTCTCTGTTGTCGTAAATTTAGAACTCAAATCTGGGTATTGGCAGTGTCAGTCTAGTTTAAGTACATGCACGTAGACATCTTGCTTAAATTTAAACGAACAATTCTATTGGTTGGTTATGTTTAGTATACAATAACAAAAACCGCCGAAGGCCCTTTCTTTATTGAAAAGATTCAAAATAGTTTGGCCTCCGGTTTCTCTTATCAGGTGATACTAATCTCTCTTTAGACATATTATTGATTATGATGATGTTATTTTTGACAAAATTTGCGAACAAAAAAGTGAACTAATTGATAAAGTTAAGAGCAGGGCTTTTACGCATGGATGAGCTCGCACTGGATTACTGTGGGGATAAGGATGATAACTACGAAAACACGTAGGCCTAGATATCAAAGATTGATTGATTAGTGTTTTACGCCGGGCTTGAGAATATTTCACTTACATGACGGCTGTCTTTTCCTACAATAATTGACACGGGCACATAAAAGATATTAAGCGTTTCCATAATGTTGTACTAAAAGTTGGTGTTTCAGCTTATTTATATCTGTTTTGCTCAGCTTTTGTGCTGGACTGCTGTCTACATATCTGACGATGAACATCTTGACCAAAAACAATACGAGATTGGAATCGATTTAATGATTAAATTCAAGAATCCTAGACTACATTCAATCATTAAGACATAAAGATGAATAGATTAGATTAAGGCTAACAAACTTTTCATTATTCCTTGGGAAGAACATTTATTTAACACAGTAGATTAGAAGGTTCGGGGTCATCTAAACGCTCGGATGGCTAATAATAATTCGAAACGAAAAGTGTTCATTTTTCTTGTATGTTATTTTATTATTGCTACCGTTATTTTTATTCTTGGCTTAATGTTTTCTTGTCTTTAAACGAGATCAGTCTGCTGACCGTTTGAAATCCTCTTTAAATATTTGTGTGATTAGTGTTAAGTCGTACTCAAGGGTATTTCACTAATATGACGACGGATTGTCCACTTCACACTGCACACATCCTTACTAAGGTGAGAATCCGGGAGGAAACCTCGTAAAAACCACCCCGCGATCGCTGGAGCCACAACATGTGACTGGCTCATATACCTGATGGTCGACAGGCGGGCTCATCCGGTGAACAGTAAATCGAAGCAGGTTCAGTTTAGGAAGCGCATTCGCTAACACTGAGCGACGGTCGCGGGCCTCCTCTTTAAATAAATCAGAATACAGTTTTAAAATTGTTTTTGCTGTAACCGCATTTGAACTGTAGTAGATTTACAAACCATATTTTCACCCCGTAGGGTTGAATTCAGCCAGAGCAATTCGCGAAATGTATGACACCTCGAACAAACACATCAGGCGACGTGAATGAGAGGAGTTGGCAACGTGCTAATTACAACGCTATGCCATTGAAGCGTGTGTTCAAGAATGATAGAATAAGTGAGTTAGCACTGTCGTAATTACCAGAAAGAGATGACGTTATTACCGGAAAGAGAGGTCGTTATTATCAGAAAGAGATGTCGTTAGTACCAGAAAGATATGTCGTATTAATGAGTAGGCAATGTCGCAATCACGAGTAAGGTTACTGTTATATCGTAATAACGAGATAGTTAACTGAAATTTGACGCGACATCGGATTCTGTATGAAGCCGTATAGATACATCCCACAAGATACATTGACAAAAATAAAAAGGACAGATATTATTGTTCTATCGTTATAACGAGATAGCTAACTTAACTTTGGCGCGACACTAATGGCTTCTGTATTAAGCCATACATTGACAAAAATAAAAAAGGACAGATATTACTGTTCTATTGTTATAATGACATAGCTGACTTAACTTTGACGCGACTCATGGATTCTGTATGAAGCTGTATAGATAAACCACATTTGATACATTGACAAAAAAAGAACAGTGATTTCATTGAAATTAAACAACATATGTATACATCAACGACTCTCCGTCTACTCTTCTGTGTTTCCCTTACTCAAACAAACTTGTCCGTTTGGTGGTGAAGTGAAAGCGGCAGGGGTTTACATAAGCCCAGTTCAACCGCCCTAAATGGGTAGTTAAAGCTGGAGTAAAAACTAATTTGATACATCATTTAACTCAATTCAGTCTCCATTTTAGTATTTAAGTTATTATAAAAATACAAAGTTGGGCATAAATAATCATAAAATGACATTACAAAAACTGAATTTTTCAGATTTTTACAGTAAAAAAACTCAATATTTGGACGTTTATGAATCCCTGGTAAGTCAATCATGCAGTGCTAATATATTAGGAGATATTCCCAGGGCTGCACGCGACATGATTAATAATGGAAGAGAAATTAATTGTAAGTCAGTCTGGATAATTTAGTCATTATATAAAGCTGTACTCATTAAAGAGAAAATTATTCAGTTAACCAAGACAGGTGTATTTTCTAACGAGCACCTGCACTTTATGGTAATGAATAATTTCACCAAGACCAGGCCAAACTAAACTATTGTAATGTAACTCTTACGAAGGGACCGATCTAATTGTACAAGAAATCTCAATTGCGTGATTTATCCAACAACTGGCAACAAGCAACGATATGAAACAAGACAGAGTTCGCAAAGCATAATGTGCAGTTTAACGCTGCTGGGTGTTGCGATAAAATGACTTGGAGAGGCGCTACAATGCGAGTCGCCACAATAAATAAATCCGCTTTGAATTGAGCAGCAATACGAGAGGCTACCACAACATGAAATTGCACTATAATGCCAGACGCTACAATAACTCCGTTTGAAGTTGCGCTTCAATACAACAAACTACAATAAATCAGGTTGAAGTTGCGCTATCACATAAAACGCCACAATAAATTGTATTGGAAGTACACTTTATATTAGACGCCACAAAAATTTCCGTTACGTGGATCCTTTGTTGAAAGCACCACGCCTCAAACCTCAAACCACTCGTTATTGTTTGGGGTTTTTAGTGACAAGATACATGGTAATAAAATTAGCAAAATAGTGATCAGTAAAGTCTACAGAAATGACGGAAGAAATCAGCGGACACTTTCTCAGAGATACGATACACGCAAGGAAGGCTACAATTCCAAGTGTATGCCGGACTTAAAGCAAATGAACTAAAAACAGAGATGGGGTTGGATGGATTCGTCAACGGCAAATGTAATGATAGGGAGGGGTTAACAAAGAAAATATACTGACAAGAAAATTACCATATCAAGGTCTAAATAGTGGAACAAATTGGTAATTTTCAAGCAGACTAGAGCGGTTTCAATATACAATCTTCTCGCAACCTAAAATTGTACTGCACAGGGAATCAAGCGAATTACAAGATTTATATTTTTTCTAACCTCAGGTTGGAACACATATATGGTACACCAAAGTAGGTTAATTAAACGGAATAGAGAATGGACATAATGTCGTTATCTTACCTTAGAAAGTGTGGCAATGTTAAAAGAGGATCTAATTCCGAGTTTCAAAATGACAAATATAACATCCACCAAGACTGTCTATTTATAGGAGAAGTCCGTTGTAGACAAATCAGTACTGTATTTATACTCAATCACTGAATACACCCAGTCAATGCAAAACTCTAATTGGACCAGAGAACCCGCTGTACACACGGTTCACAGGGATACATACCATCGCTACAGCGTGTAACTTATCAGATATTTGGAATTAAACACAATTCATTCGTGTCCGACTAATTTACGATGAACTACCTTTATCTCAGACGACTGATATATATAACACTGTTGCATATTTTAATTAATAACGAAATACCTGCTTTTCTAACGAGGAGGAAATTAAGCGAAATAGAAATAATCGAAGCAGAATATGTCTGATACTACTTGAATGAAATGGTCATATCCACATTGGCTCAGAAAATAGACCGGAAACAGATCAAAAGTATAATGCTGATTAACCTCGACTAATTACTAACCCTGAAATAAACGAAAGCAAAACATGCACTAAAACTTTACGGGAAGAAAATTTTGTCCAAAACAGTAAAACATCTGGATATTTTCTTCCTTCTGCCTTGCAATAACGGTGTACAACAATTCTTTACCATTGTATATAACATGGTCTGTCATCTAACTCACTTTCATTTTGTACGACTTCCTCTTCTTAACAGGTAAGTGGTGTAACTGTCAGATTTGACAAACGGAAGAAGGTTGTCAAAGTTAGCAGTCCCTGCTGGGTGATGTGTTCCCCCCACGGCTTATTACAGGCGCAGTGATAGACAGCAGGGCTACACCTCCTTCTTATAGAAGACAAGTCTCGCTTTGTAAATCAATGGAAGATGAAGGCTTAACACAGAGACCGAGCTACATGTAACTCAAACGTCATTGAAGCGATAATTCGTAATCTAAATGCTTACTAAACGCGTAGAAATATGAAGTGAGTCGGCTAGAATGCTTTTCACCGACGCGTGACGATATAGATCTCAAATATGAAGGTCATGTTAATATAATAAGCCGTATGTAAATTTAGCGACTATCATATTCGATCAATTTGTACCACTTGCGATTTATAACATATGCTGCATCTTGAACAAAAAATAAGCGTATACACATGTTATCACCGACAGTAAATGCCTGTGGGCCCTGTTGCCCAAAGCCACGGTGAGTCTCTAACACCATAAAAAAATCTCTAATCTAGGATAAAAAATAAAAATTGATTTTACAGTGCTTCGAGCAACAGGTCCCCTGTATGAGTGTTACTTGTCAAGATTCTATTCTTAGGGAAAACATTTTTTTTTTTACTTTTTTACCGTAACACATGCCAAGGTTTATGTATATATAAAATAAAACAATGAAAAAGCCGAAGATCGGGTAAAATAAACGGTTTTGTTTTTTAACCGTTGATCTGGTTGGTTTCCCAGTGACATTCGCTGCTTT
>JAVFBW010191106.1:0-19785 GCA_034783835.1 Mopalia ciliata
GAAGGAGCTCATATTCTCAGTCAACTGCAATGTGCAGGTATGCTGGCTTTTATTTCTAATAATTGATTTTTTTTTAAATCTCAATAGCTGGGTGTTTGTGGCGACTGTATCCTTATTGCTCTCTGAGCTGAGAGGCAACATCCTAATCTTCTGACCAAAATTACACTGAAAAATGCACCAAGTGAGCCCATGTTTTCCTTCTTAATTAGGTTGTCAGGGATCAATAAAGGCTGGGCTTTGTCATTTTCGGTATCGGGTATATGAGTGAGTCACAAGATGTGGCACCAGCAATTGCAGGAGTGGTTTTTATGAGGTTTCCTCCTGGTTTTTCCCAGTTATAAGGCAAGGAACAGTGTGAAGTGGTTAAACTATCGTCATATAAGTGAAATACCCTTGGGTATGACATTAAACCCCAATCAAACAAATAGTTGTATTATTTAGTGGTTTTTTTTTTTTTGTTTTTTTTTGTTACATTCCCTCATACTATTACTAAAATCTTATAACTGAAGAATGATTATGCATATAATGAAGGTAATGTTTAGTGTTGTTTTAATAAGGCCCTTATCAAGTTACAGACATGGGTATTATAACATTCAGTGTTCATTTGTACAAAATCAATATTGTATCATGTTATTGTATAATCTATTACTATAGGGATGGGTTCAGTGCTGGACCTTATGCAGCAGGGTTACCCATCAAGAACACAGTTTGTAGACCTCTATAATATGTACAAGAAATACCTGCCCCCAGAGCTTTCCAGATTAGACCCTAGAATGTTCTGTAAGGTGAGTTCATTTCAAATCAATTTCCATAATCAAGAAAAATTATGAAAAATTGCAAAACAATGAAATTAAATACACATCTTGTCATTAAAACTTTGAATAAAACTTCTTCATTTGAGATATGTGTCATTCGGTTTAATGAATTTAAGTTTTATATAAATCCTGTTGGTTTGTCAAATTTTCATAGTAGAAATAGCTAAGTATATTTTTCTTTTAATATTCCAAAGATCATGGATTTTGGTGCCAGAATATTTTAAATGCAAAACATTTGTTGCAATTTCTTAACGTAGTGTTATCATTGTTCATAATTTTGTTCACAGTGTTTGTTCAAGGCCCTTGGGTTGAACGAGGTGGATTTTAAGTTTGGTCTGACCAAGGTTTTCTTTCGTCCTGGGAAGTTTGCTGAGTTTGATCAGATAATGAAATCTGACCCTGAGAATCTGGCTGAACTTGTGAAGAAGGTCAAGACATGGCTGATCTGTTCAAGATGGAGAAAAGCCCAATATTGTGCACTCTCTGTTATAAAATGTAAGTACATGTACTTGTGTATGTCACATGATCTTGTGTATGTCACATGAGCAAACAAACTTTTACATGTATACTATTAGGTGAGATTATGATACATACCTACAGATGAAGAGTAAAAATGGTACTTGATTAAATTATCACTTCTGATTGAGGGGAGGCATGCAGGCTAATCTGAATTCGACATAAACCTTTACAAATTTGTACACAGCAGGTGCTTGTTTCTCATTTTCTTGCTCAAATCAATTTATCGGCCTACATTTGACATAAACGTTCATTGTGTCATTGATAACATCATAGCTTATTTAGATTTGGAGATCAAGTTTACAATATAAGCAGTGATAGATGGTTTGTAGAAAGTAAAAGTGGGTAGAACAAACGTATGGTGCATTTGAATTGTTGAGCAATCTAGTTGTGTAATTGTCCTTAATTTGTCTATTTCAGTGTGTATTGTAGTCTCTTGTTGCCTTGTTTCTGTTATTTTTTTATAAGTTCTGTAAAAGGATGAGTTTCTTCACACTTAATGCTTTTATGCTGTCATGTGAGAAGAAAAGAACTTAAGTATATGTCATCCCTTGATCAATCGATTTAACTAAAACAACCAACAAGAACATATATTTGGGGATCTTCAATAACCGGTTTCAGATTATAAAATTAATGAATCTTATCAGTAGTAAGTGATTTACTATTTGACTTAAACTTCAAGTTAATTAAACTGTTGTCGATGGAGTAATTCCATTCATGTTTTTGTTGACAGTGAAGAACAAGATCCTCTACAGAGCTGAACAGACACTGAAGATTCAGAAAGCTCTCCGTATGTACCTCTGTGTCAAGAAATACAAGCCAAGGTAAGTAGAAAATGTTTCGTAATTATAGTACCTCTGCGTTGCTTGTAAGAGGTTTTTTGTAGCATTTTTTAATTGAAAACTAGTTATCTTTACAGATTTACTGTCAATGGACAAAATATATATGCCAAATAAAATTTTGTTCTGTTATCTTTGTTATATGTGATACAGGCCTGTGATGTTGGGGGGATGGGAAAGAAAGAGGTTTCATCATGGTTATGCAAACTCAATTTAGGATGCTTATTTGTTTGATTGGGGTTTACCGTTGTTCTCAAGGGTATTTCACTTAAAATGACAACGTGCCAGCCCAATGGGTTAAGGAAACCACCCTCGCACCACTGGCAACAAACAAAGACAGGACGGGACAAATACAGGATGACAACAACAGGAAACCACAAACAGATTGCCTCCCTGTTCCTAATGTATAGGTTCCCAAGATAGATTGCAGTCTTCGTCTAGCTTTTTACTCTGATTTCCACAAATGTTGTCATCTGATAGCTTTATTTTTCACATAGGCACATTTATATATTTCAAATATTCAGTAAACCAATGGAAAATGTTTATGTTAGGATATCTTAAAAAATTTTGGAGGACCAATTTACGGTTCAGCTAAGAAAGATTACAGCCCAGGCCTGAAATATGCATTATATGTATTTAGTAGGATATAGCGAGTATCTTTACTAGCAACAGAAGATACACCAAGTTTCCAAAACCTTTCACTGGTTATGGTTGGGTTAGTATGGAGAATTCAGCATCACATGGCATTACCCATCAGTTATTCAGTCATTTAAGTTATTTGTATCTGTTTTACTCATATAGGTACAAGATGATTGGTAAGGTGACCTCCCTCCAGAGTCAACTTACTCTCATGGGACAAATTGTTGGTCAACTGAAGAAAGAGAAAGAATCTGCCACAAAGCAAGTTAAAGAGCTGGAAAATGGCATTGCTGGCCTCGTACAGAAGATCAGGGTAAGGAAATGTGAAGATCCACATGTTAATTTACTGCTGTCATGTAGAAGATTCTTGAAAATAATATCTGCGTCAGTTATCTTAAAATACCTTCATGATTAACATTACAGCTAATAAATGTACATGTACAAAAATGAAAGTACATTGCCAGAAATTGACATAATTATCGTAATTAGGGAGGGAGCTTCCCACTGCCCTGGCGCAGGTGGTTAGGGGAGAGTTTCCTGTTTCCTTAAAGGGAAAGACAACTGTTTTTTTTATCTAAACTTATTATTTTTATTACACATCTTCAATGTTAATCTGTTTATTAAACAGCTAATGGGGAACTTTGAAGTCAATCCATTCTTGAGTTTTTATTTTGGGTTTCCTATTCTTTGTTGTACTTGTTTGTTGTCAGTGGGTGGTACCATCACTCATTGGTCATGAACACTGTCTTGAATCTAAGCGGCCAGTCGCTTTAAGGATGATTTCCTTCACCCATTTGGATAAGGAGCCCTGTCCTAAATATCAAAGAATTAAGTTGAAGATATGTTGTAAATTCAAATGAAACAAAAACATTTCCTATGAACACAGCTCATGTTAGAAAGCCCTGCTCTACTCACTGGCCTCTATAAAGTACAACCCAGAAAACTGTATGTACGTGCATGTTAGTAATGTATCTCAACTCCGAAACTAGTTGTAATTATATTAAAAATTATATATACCTTCAGAACGAGCCAATGACTGTCAGTGACATGGACAAAAACTACAACGCTCTGATCGCTAACATGAACAATCAGCTGTCACAGCTGAAGAAGAAACTTGAACAACAAAAGAGTGCTGAAGAGCAGGAACGACTGAGGAAAATACAGGTTTGTTTTCATAATTTTTTGAGACGTTCCGCTTTTGTTTTCAAGGAGCATACAAGGTATTAAAAAAAGCCTGAATGATTCAATGGTTGTGAAAATATCCTACTTGGCAATGGCATTTTTACCCCTTTCCATTATATTCCTGACTGTTTTGTTCACTTTGGGAAAATTCTTTTCAAAATATGGTTTTAATGCAGGGACTACCTTGACTGATTTGAATGTGTGAAAAACATTCTGTTTTTTTCTTCAAATAACCTAGTTAATGGGTCAATTGTTGCTCTAATTACTATAAGTTAATTCTATTAATGTCAGGATAAACTAATCTCTTAAGTATTGATTGTTATTTGGCTGTAGTGAGGAGAGCGGCAAAGAATGAAAAAGCCCCTGGCACTTTTGTTTGGAATACGAAAATCCAATGTCCTCGCATCAAAAAGTTGTTGGAGTCTTCCTTTGTAAGAACACAGATTGTTATACAAATTAATTTTATCAAACATTAAATTGGTTCTCTTAATCTTAATTTTCTGTATTGCAAAATTTCATAATGTATATATTTTAGGAAGAGATGGAGAGAGAAAGAAAGAAAAAGGAAGAAGAGGAGCGTAAAAAGAAAGAAGAAGAAGAACAGAGAAAGCTGTAAGTCAAGCAGTTGATATAGGAGCTTTAATTTTGATTCTTGTGGTAATAAATGCACCAAATAACATTGTGGGGAATGAAGTTGAATTGTTGATCTGGTTTTCTTTAAAAATGCCATTATTTTGTTACATATTGGTGAGAAAAAAATTATTTTCTTTCAAAACCAATCCTTATTTCATGGCAATGTGATTATTTGATACGACGCTGAAATTTGATTTTATATAGTTTTCAATTTATAAGTTGCTTTATCAGGCCCTGGTATATTTGCTGAATTGAAAAGAGAATACTTGCCCTAATTTCCCCCAAACCTTCTTGTTTCAATATCTTAAAATATCTCTCTTGTCAGTTTCGGTAAAAGTCCTATAATAAGGGTATTAATAAAATAAAAACTATATACTTATTTTCATGTGCTGTGTGTTTCAGTAAAATGGAAATGGAAGCCAAAAGAAAGAAGGAAGAAGAAGAAAGAAAGGCGAGGGAAGAGGCGGATAAGATTGAAGCAGTAAGTATCTCATCTAGACTTCAGTGTACAAAAGAATCAGCAACTTGTCAAATCACATGTTTCAATCAGCAGGATTTCTGAGGGGAGGATGGGGGGGAGGGGGGGAATCCATTGTCATTGAAATGAAATACCCTTGAGTTGCAGTGTAAAACACCAAACAAGTCAAATTTCATTGGTCTTTTTATCATCCTCAATTCTAACAATGGTTCTGATTAAATTGTTTGATAAGGTAAGCTTATTGGAATCTTGCATTCCACCATCAATTTGCTCCCCTGTGATAAGTTTTTACAATAATTCTGTGGTTTCCTCATTCCAGCAAAAACTACAAGCTCAATTAGCTAAAGAGAATGAAGAGGAGAGAGCCAGGTAAGCCACCAAATTGTCACTTCACTTCAAACACTTTAAAAAGTGAATATACTTACTGCATAGAACAGTGTTTGAAGTATTTCTTAAAGATTATTATGAAAAAACCTGAAGATACCCTTATCCCTCAATGCTTGGAACGGACTATGCTTCGTAATCAATATTACTGTGACTTCTCATCAGTACATTAACAGTGGAACCGGAGGAGATTATAGATTCACCTCTTTGTCTATCCATCCATTTGTATTGCAAAACTTATTTTTGTGCATTTCACTTAATTGTTTGCCAAGTAATTACGATTCTGATACTTGTATTGGTTTTCTGTCTGCATTGGAACTATATATCCATTTATTTATTGATTACTGGATAACAAATTTTTGTATAAGTAGTTTTAAGTTCTTTTATTCGATAAGATATGCAATGTTTTTTTTAGTAACAAATTTATTTGATATGCAAGGGACCTGACATTGTTATGAAGTGTCTGATAGGTTATTGATAAACCAATTTTTTTTATTGAAGTATAAATGGTTAACAAAGATCTTATTATCAAATATCATGAATTTGTAGACAATATGCGCTTGAACAAGAGCACAGAGATCGTGAGCTAGCTTTACGTCTTGCTTCAGAGGATCAAAACCAAGTGGATGACATCACCGTCCCACCTCTGACCAGGTTTGTTGCATGTATTTACTTGATCTCACAGTAATACCTAGCTCTAGCGAACAGAGGAACTTATTACAAGGGGGTTATATTTTCATTCAACATTTAATCAAATTATATTAAAATTATCCTTTTCATCCCTTGAGCTGGTGATGTTACACAGTTTGGACATGGATCAAAATGTGTACCTTATTGTGTACACTTTCTAATAGAACTGTTGGCTATTCTGGTTATTATTTTTAAACAAATTAAAATTAACAAATCTTCCGAAACATTTGATGAAGCCACAGTATTATTTAAGAAATAGTACTTCCATGTACATCAATGATCTTGTTACATTTTCATTGGTTAATGAAAAGCCAATGAAAGCCTATATTTAAAATGTTGTATGAAACAGTTAACAAGCCAGGAGGATACCAGTGCAATTGGGTACTAACCTATCAAGATTTATTTCTGGCATCAAAAAGAACTATTCAGTATGTGTTTCTTTGTAACATGTAATAGTCACGTGGTCTAATATTAAACTGTTTTAAAAATCAAACACCACTTAATTTCATGCTGCAGATCTAATACTGTGCTGGCTCAGAGACAGGCAGCCGCTGGCAAGAAATATGACCTAATCAAGTGGAAGTATGCTGAACTTAGAGATGCTATCAACACTTCTTGTGGTAAGAAATGTTTTCCCATGGATTACACCCCTTCGTCACAAGTGAAGTAACCTTCAGCACCAAAACAATAATTTTGTCCACATTGGGCGGTCAATGTTGCAGTTTTGTGTTATTTTGTTTTTTATTTGATCTCTTCCTTGTCATATGACCCTCTTCTGAGGAGCATATGTTCCAAGTATTGACATGCTGCTTTGAAAAGCACTAAAGAAATATTAATTTTCCATCAAGGCAAATCACTTGAGCTCTTGTTATGATTGCGCTACTGTTGCAATTACTGTTGAAAACACCCCCATCCTGTAAGTGAAATATTTTTAGGAATAGTTTTAAGCACGATTCAATCAATCAGTTAAAACAGTGTTATGTTAGTTTTGTTGGTGTTAAAGAAGGTTTAATTTTGTTTGGCAGATTTGGACCTGTTGGCTGCTTGCCGTGCCGAGTTCCATCGTAGATTAAAAGTTTATCACAGCTGGAAGTCTAAGAATAAGAAGCGTGGCAATGAAGAGGAGGATGATGAACAGAGGGCCCCACAAACTGTCTTGCAAAATGGTTAGTTCAAATTTAATACATTTAATATAATATTATCTTACAACTTCCATTCATGGTAATGGCATTCATGTTTTTTACTTACTTAGTAACTCAACTTGCCAGCCCTCTAGCTAGGGGCAGTTAATTTGAAGAGGATTAATGCTGTCTTTACTTAGCACTGGTGGAAGATTAACTTTCCTACATTATGGAAACACTTCAGATCTTAGTTGTCCTCATGTCAATTATTGTTGGAATACATCGCCTTGAAATACCCTTAAGCATGGAATAAAACACTAATGGTGCTTATGGATGTTATTTCTTATATCTTTATTCATTTCTTTGTACAGCGGATGAAACTGTGAATGGGTATGGTGGTAAGGAAGAAGATGCTCAGAGATATTTCCGTATCCCGTTCGTTCGTCCATCTGAGGACACCCATGAAGTTGGTAAGAAGAGAGGGTCATGGTTCGCTCATTTTGACGGGGCATGGATAGCTAGACAGATGGAGCTTCACCCTGATAAACCCTCTGTACTACTGGTAGCAGGTAAGTGTCCTTGTCATTGGTTTAAGGGGGTGCCCTTTTGTTCTGGCACGCTGATTTACGTGATTGTTAACAATGAAGTTAAAGATGTTTTTATTTAGCCTGAGACACATTTGCTTGTTTTTAATAATTCATGGGCTTATCAAACTATTGTCAAACCTTACAAAATATATACTACATTTGTACATTTCACTAATTTCCTGGTAACATTTTTGTATACATATGTTGTAATAATAAATCTTCATGAAACTATTGCCGGTGATTGGAGCTTCCAGTTGCCCTGGGGCTTTCTAAGCTCAAGAGGAACAAAAAGCTGATATGTTTGAGGTGTGTTTGTGTTGTCCTGTTAGTGTCCCGTATTTTTCCTGTGATGTTTTTGTTTGTTGCCAATGGTGTTGGGGGATGGTTTCTGTCACATGCCCTCATGTGAGTGAAATAACCTGAAGTACAGCATTAAATCCCAATCAACCAAACAAACATATCATTAAACTGTATAACTGGCCTATGAAGGCTACCAACACTGTAAGTTAACACCTTGCTAACAGCAAATACCTAATACCTTAAATACCTTAAGCCATTTTGAGAAGGAGGGAAAAACAGGTTCCCTATGACTTATAACCACTGCAATCTATATTCAATCTGGTCGAAGATCCTATAAATTTATTTTTTGTTTCTTCCAGGTGTTGATGACCTTCAAATGTGCGAGTTGAATTTAGAACAGACAGGACTTTCTCGTAAACGAGGAGCGGAAATACTGGAAAGTGATTTTGAAGAAGAATGGGAGAAACATTCCGGCAATGAATATGTGAAGAAAAACGCCAAGAAACTCACTTCTAAATATCTACAGAAAAAGCTTGGTATAACTAAATAGATTGTTTAGTTTAATCTTGCTGTCATTGGTGCAAATGACCAGGGGTTTGTTCATAAACTTTGTAGGCAATTTTCTTGTGTGACATGTCTTTGGTAGGTTATTAAAATACATAAATTTAGGCAATTGTATAAAAAAAATACAACAGAAAAGAGTGAACCATCAACCGATTATAAATGTTGCTGTTTGATTCGCCATTTGGCATCCACAGATTGAAGTCTTGCCTTGGTCAAAGGTGGTTACCATCTTTAACCCGTAAATTGATGTGATCCTAATATTCAAGAACAACCTCTGGAATTAGATAGAAACGAAGTAATCAATACACCAAGACAATTGTTTTCCACCCTAAGTCTTTTCAGAGTATAAGTAAAGGAATCACCAAGAAGGCAAAAAAGAGGCCTTGTGATAAATGTTGTATTATGTTAGTGTTAAAAGAAGTTAACATACGACGATTTGTGAAATAAACCCCAAGATTGGTCACACAATAATATATAAACAGACATTAGCCTCTTAAGGTATACCACCTATTTTATAACAACATGCACATTTTTTATCTTTGATAATGAAATATGGAGAGATGAGTATACAACAGCTAAGCAACTTGATGTATTTATGGTGGAATAATTTATTAAAACACGGTGGGGTTAATTGACCAACAATACAACATATCATGACGTTTTATATTGTGTAGTGAAAACAATGTCAGAAGTTATGTGAAAGACATACCATGACATGTAATTCTGCTTTCTACGTATCTATCCTATTATGATAACTATTTATGTGTTTGATCTAGGTATAATTTTTATCTATTTTTGTCCAATGTTGTATGGTACTAACTTATTGTCATTGATGTCTTACATAAAGTTTGCTATCTAGTATAGTAATGTTCAAGAGAGGAAACTTTAGGCTACATTTGATACAGCTGTACTTTAAATATCAAGACAATTGAAGAAAAAATGTGCTAAAAAGGGGCATTTTTTAATTGTTCATCTGTGATTTAAAATTTTACTCTTAAAACTCATTTAGTTATCTTCAAGGCAAGAGTTATTGGCCTTACATTTTTTGGATACTTTACCGTTTCTTAAACAGCTAATGTATTAATATCTGTTGTCCTTTTGCTGTGTCGATAACTGCAGATAAGACTTTGTAACGGAATGTAGAAGAGTTTACACATTTGTATTTGATATACTATCCTTCTTTGCTAAGGACTGTGATTGCTGATGTTCAGGAGGATCAACACAGAGGAAAGTAGACAGGCCTGTGCTGTAATGTTTTTCTGGCATAAACTGAAAATCGGTCCTCTCAAATTATGTAAGATAACCTTACATTGGCATTTCCCGCTGCTTGGTTGATTTTTTTTAAGTACATTTTATAATGTGCATTTAGGAAAAATATAGTAAATTGCTTATAATACAAACTTCATTGATGATCGGATTGACAAAATTTGTCAAAATCAGTAGCAAAATGCAAATTAAGACCACCACTGCAAATAATTTGGGAAACTCGGTCTTTCTAAAATAATTTGCATAACCATGGGAAGACCCTATTTAGTTCTTTATCCCCAACAGCACAGGTATTGGTATACTGTTAAAGTATATGTCAGGTTTCTTGTCTTTCCTAAATCAGGTCACATCCAGTAGGATTTGATTGATGTATTGCAAATTCGATGCCCACCTGAGAGTATGATTAGTTTATATTGGTCTCCTTCCTGTCTTTTAAACAAATACTTTCAAACAAATGAAAATCTGTGACTCAGATAGCGAACAAATAAAGAAATTCTAATATAAAAAGAGGAACAAACTCCTTTTGTAGAAAAACAAATAATCCTTAACATAGTTGATACATACACCTTGTTTGTCCATAGCAAATCTTTAAGTTTAAAACTAAAACATGGCGTTGGTAGGTCAGCTGATCTTGTCAACTGCTACAACTGGTTAACAGTTTTTGTTCATCTTGCCCTTGTTAAAAAGAAATAATTTTTAAAAAAAAATCTAAACATTGTTAGTGCAAGTGCTGTTGTTGTTATTAATCTACAGAATTCCTTGATGGAAAGAAGTTTTGTCACAATTTTAAATTATTGTGTTACTGTTTTTGTGTTTGCGTGATATTTTGAATCTGCGAATTCATTTATTTGTTATCCCCTTGAGAAGTCACAAGAATCTTTGCGTGGAATTAGCTTGTTATTTATCATCTATGTGTTACTATCTTTCTATAGATTTATGAAGAAGCTATTGTGACAAGTTTCTATATTTGTTTGTTCACATTTTCTTCGTGAAATTTATCGTTATTTACTCAATCACCATGTGATAGTTCAACAATTTTACCAGTGAGAAAGAATAGGTATTTGTATTGCAGCTTTAAGATCTTATAATGGTATGAAGCATTTATTATTCTGTATGCGTTGAAGTCTCTGAAATAAGTACCTTGTTTTTCAAATTTTGCTCCCGTAATCATACTATTTATAATAATTTTTATGAGAATTTGTATCAAAAAATATTATTTTTACCACTTTCCACTGTAACATTAGTTAAGTTGTTACAATATTTTTATGTCACACTTGTGCATAAATTCTTACAAATTTGCTGTCAGGTGTTTGGGAACACAAAAACGAAAAGAAATGTAAAAGTATTTATGTTGAAATTTAATATTATTTGAAACATTAAGGCAATGTCAAATACTTAAAAGTGTTGAAACTTTGGTGCTTTATCTGTTAACCGCTTGATTTCTTCATGGCATCTCACACGTTAAACACCAATCAATCATGGAATCTCACTTCCCTACTTTCATCCCACTAAATGGGCCTCAGAACAGTGTTAGCCAGAGACCCAAGAAGTCATTTGAGACACCCTGTTTCAGTCAAATTTAACATGATAGAGGATGAGTCAAAAGCAAAAATGGTGATTTGAGAGCCTTCTTCTTGATTTTTGGATAATACTATGCCTCAAAATGACGTCTAGATCATAATGATCCCCATACTTTTATACCATTCCATAGAACCAGACCATTGCTTTTGTCATTAAGGTGTTGTTTGTATGTGGAGCGTGAATAAATATCACAATAAAAACTATGCCGGCATCACATGGATTTGTTTGACTTGCTTTTATCTTTAATCTGAGCTGTGGCATACCGGATTGCACATTAGTCAACGAAATCTGCCTTCAATGTACCACTCACAGGTTCAAGGATGTGTTTGACCCAATGTGTGAAAGGGAAGTTTCCGGACAACCATATTGCAGAGTAGATGTCAAACTTTCATTCCGTACCATTAGCCCCTACCTATAATGTATACAGTGGTTATTCTTTAAGTATAAAAGTAAACAAATTAGAGGACGTCATGACTAAATGAATGCCCACCAGCTTCAGCAAAAGCTTTATTGTTTGTTTGATTGACAGGGGTAAAGGTCATACTTCAGGGTTGTTTCACCCACATGCCAGCCCAATGGACGAATGAACTACCCTCCACATAACAGGACAATGGCAGGACATAAATGTATCACAAAGAAGTCTTCTTCCTATTGCCCTAAGCTCCAAGACAATTAACCTCGAGTGAACCATACTTCTCATTAACTTTGACCAAAGCATGAGGCATGGTATACTATATACTGTAAAGTTTATTTGGATACGAACTTGCATCTAAAGCGAGAAGAGTCTGGTTCACCCAAGGCTACAGGAAGCTACCTCTGCGACAATGGATATATAAAACCATAATAACGGTACTGGTCCGTCAGGAAAGTGGTTGTTTAAAGAGTGCGGTCATGTACAAGTAGCCTTTTTCTGTATATGTTGGGAGGTGAATGAATAGACACACTGTCACACACAGACAATTAAACTTTGAAAAGCAGACTTACTATGACAGTGCAAATGTATAGTGTCTCAAATAAGATTTAGCGGTTATGCTTAACCATTCAATTATGCAGATTCGCATAGGGTAGGGACTACAGTCACACTAACAGAAGCCGACTAGGACACTGGACAATGCCAATGTATATGGTATAGAATAAAATTAGTAGCTGTATTTGCTACCATTCAACAGATACAGATAAGTGTAAAATAATGAACAACAACAATTGTTATCAAAAAAATCCCAATGTTTATTTTTTATATGAATAATAAAAGACCCCCTTAAATAATGTTTCAACAAACAAATGTCCATGATTGTTGTAAAATTATGTTTAAACAGTGTACTATGAAATTGAGCTTTATCATAAATTGAAAAATATAAAGGTTTACAAACCTCAACATTTGTTTGTTCATCAAACAATGGTCATAACAAACAATATTTTTTTTTCTAAAAAAAATTATTGTAATTTGTAAATGTTTTGAACAGTTTGAAATGATCATCACATGAACAGCTATAGCAAACAAATGACTTGCAAAATAATGTCTTATTGTAAATAGAATTTCTTTGGTACAAAGGTGGTTAGGTGAGATTTTTTTTCTTATAACATGATTCATGGTGTTCACCTTTTTAATAGATTCACATACGGCTGTGGACTATTTTGCAATATTTTACACATTTGAAATGCTGGTATGGAGACGAGGAACCTCAGTTTGGACATGTGTTGCTCTGATATCAAAAAGAATCTCAAACAATGAATAGTAATAAAATAATTTAAATTTACATAAAAAATGGATTGCACAAAATCTGACAAGTTATGATCTCTCCACACACATAGCTATACCCATTCCCCCTCCTACACACAATGCTGCCACACCCTTTTTGGCACCCCTCCTCTCTAGGGCATGTAATAAGGTGACCAATACCCTGGCACCAGATGCCCCAATAGGGTGGCCAAGAGCTATAGCACCTCCATTCACATTCACCTGAAATTTAAAAAAACAGAAAAAATAAATAAAATTGCCAAGCATTTATTTTGTGCTTTTCACAAACCGTTTCGTAAGTTTCTGCTTAGCAGAAAGAGAATTTTCATTTGTCTATAGCCAAAAACTGAATTAGCCACAAAACACTTTAGTCTTTAGATGATAACAGATTTCTGAAATTATTTCACTGGATGTGTTACAAACGCAACTCTGGTCCAACAGACCTATAACAGTTGGTGTACTTGACGACTCCCAAATCCTGTCTCACCCAAAAACTTTGTAGCTAAAATATAACTAAAATTATCTCTGCTGTGCTATAAAATCCTCAAATCTGAGACCATTGTAATGTATGGAAAGCTGTCTACAGTCATACAAAGTAAATACCTTTTTGGGATCTGCTCCTAAATCTTTGACGACTGCTAATGATTGAGCTGCAAAGGCCTCATTGAATTCAAATAAATCTACATCTCCAACTGACCATCCAGCTTTCTCTAACTGTAAAGAGAAGGTTACTTTATACTTATGTTCACGTCCATTAAATAATCTGACGGCTTAAAATTGATAAAAAAATATTATTTTTGAGATTGTTAAAATCGGCTAGTTCAGTTAAAAATAAAGATGATTTTGAGTAAAAATTAAAAGAAAAATGTCCAATCAGTAGGGAAGGAATTTGGATAATTACGAATTCTGGTTTTTAAGTTTGGGGTTTATGTTGGAGTGGTGTTATTGATTGACTGAAATAGTGTGTTTATTCAAGTTGACGTGGATTACTAATTTACATACCGCTTTCTTCGTAGCTGGAATAGGACCTGTTCCCATCACAGAAGGATCCACCCCAGCTTGAGCCCAGGATACTATTTTCGCCATTGGAGTTATCTGTCTTTTGGTAGCTTCTTCTTTTGTCATTAATACACAGGCTGCAGCTCCATCATTGATACCTGCATTCAAATAATATCAACATTGACAAAATGAAACAACAGTAACATCATACTCTTAGTATTTCACTAATATGATGGTAGATTTTCCATGTCTTACCCTGCTTTACATGAATAGAGTTTACATAAAACATGGGAGACTTTAACTGGTCAGCTGTACATGTATATCAGAGGAAAATCAGTAGTCCTACATGCTTACCACCAGGCCCATAAAACATATCAGTCAACTGTTTAAACTGTTTGACATCCATATCCTATTTAGTGTGGTTTGTATGATATTTAGTTTGCCACGGGTTGATTCTGGAATCAATATATCATATTCCTCCTATGCTCAAAACATTCTTCTTTTCATGCTTTGGCTTTATTTTAAAACCATTTTAACAGTAAAATGAGCAGAAAGAAGTAGATAATATACATTAATATTACTAAACTGTAACAAACCAGTAAGCTTATTGATAACCATATAAATCAGGCTTTTAGCCTAATATTTTTTTTTTTACAGACTATAAACACATGAAAATAAACTCAATAAAAGCAAAATAACTCTATTTAAATATAATATTTTGCTACATAAGAATGTCCAGTTAAGATTTTAAGATATACCAAAGTTTGACCGTTATGGTAATTAGGCGCCAACACCTGATACCTTTAACACACCTGGAATCTGAAGGATGTATGCTTTGTAAAAGATTTAAATATTTGTATGCTCTCACCTGATGCATTTCCGGCAGTGACTGTCCCAGTCTTGTCCTTAATAAAACAGGGTCTTAGTTTCTGAAATGCCTCCAAGTTAGAGCCAGCTCGAGGATACTCATCCTTTGACACTTCTTTACTACCTGTAAACAAAATTAAACAGAAATCTTTTAAATAAAAGAGGGCTTCTACAATGATACATAGTTATGTAAAAAAATATCTGTTACTGGTGTGACTCGTGTACTGTTTTTATGATGCGAAATAATTAAACTATTTATTTAGTATGAAACTATATATTGGTCTAATTTTTTTAAACAAAAAATGTCTGGCTTATTATTAATATTGAAATTTTTTTGTTTCTGCATAAATTAAACTGCAAACATATAGATAGCTTTTAACTGAAATGAGAACTAATGTGAACCAACCCGATCTGACATTAAATTGTTTAACATTTATCAAAAATAAACAGCAAGCATTTACATGAATTAGAGGTGAAATGTGAACGAACCTCCTCTGATTGGAACATGTACTGTGACTAGTTCTTTGTCAAAATTGCCATTTTTCTGAGCCTCCTCACATTTTAACTGGGACTGTAAGGAAAATTCATCTTGTTCTTCACGACTGATACTCCACTGTTTGGATACATTCTCCGCTGAAAACAAATTTATCTTTAATTAAAACTAGTATTACATTTAAACTATATTAACAGCATGAACACAAATTTGATACAGTTGCTTAATGCTTACAATGATAAGCACTGATAAAACTGATAACTGAAAAGAACCATGTTTGTTACCAGGAATTTATATTCAGGGTTTGTTCCTTTAATTTGGATTTTAGAGGATTTAAGGTTATTATTGTGTACATATGATGGTTTGCCTGTCCAAAGGGTACACAAGGAAACCACCATTACATAACAAACAACAAAGAATGGAAAGATGTGTGACAAGCCCCGGAAGAAAAACAGATTCTGCCAAAAAAATAAATGTGCCAACTTACTCTTAAAAAGCAGGAACAATGTTTCACTCAAAATTCACTACACCTCAGACCATGGAGAAATTTTGTGAATTTGCTTGGATTGATATATTAATTTAATTATACAGTGGATGAAATAACAAAACTCTAATCCAATGTCACATAATAAGAAACTACATACCTGTTATGCCCATGTGATAATTATTAAAGGCATCCATCAATCCATCGTTTATCATTGTATCCACAAATGGTTTGTCCCCCATCTTGACACCGGGTCGGAGGTTAGCACAGTGTGGAGCCTGATCAAAACATAAACCATCCATTCAATATTGCTATACATACAGCATCAAGAAAATTCCAAAGTAAAACGGTATTTGAATGAATTCTTATTGCTTTAATCTGATGTTGTCAAAACATTCAATAGTTGTAATTTCTGATAGAAAACCATTTACCTAATACATTAACACTCATGAAAAACACTGTCCAGAATAAAAAAATCATGGATTGCATGCTTCGATATGAACAAAATCTTATCATTATTATAGTCTCTTATCCATGTGGTTTTGTTTACATATACATACAGTTTAAATCATGCATTTTATATATCATTATTGAAGACTTCAACAAAACTTATCATAGCAAAATCAAGAGAATTAAGTTACGTGTACATGTATGTAAACGATTCATTGACAGGATAATTTAATACATGAAACATAGTCCCTTACCATACTCATGCTTTCCTGCCCGCCAGCTACCACAATGGCAGCATCCCCAGTTCTGACAGCTTGGTATCCCTGAGCTACTGCCCTCAAACCTGATCCACATAGCATGTTAACACCACATGATGGGATCTCATAAGGAATTCCACCTTTTACACTGGCTTGACGAGCTGGATTTTGACCCTGTCCTGCAAATTTACAAGTGAATAAAAATCAATAGTCTGTGGGAATAAAGTTATTGCACAAATCAGTAAACAAGTAGAACATCATCATTGTAAATGAACTATTGATGATTCAAGGATGCAAACAGGATAGTTAAAATACTATATTAAGTGCTTTTACTTCGACTAAAAATCAGACATAAACAAGCTTATCTTTATAAATGTGAAATTATAATTCTAAGCAATAAAAAGTAGTCTGACACTCATGGAAAAGTTATGATATCATTTTGTTAAACTGACCTGCCGTTAAAACTTGACCAAGGATGACCTCTGACACTTCCTCCCCTTTGACATTAGCCCTTGTCAAAGCCTCTTTTATAGCAGCACCACCAAGATCGTGTGCTGGTACTGTGGCAAAAACTCCATTAAAGGAACCTAGAAATCAAATTAAAGTAATGAAAAAAGTTGATGAGTTAATCAAATCATGCATGGCAAAACAAGTCCCAGTATTTGTGTTTCGTGCAGAAATTGCCAATAAAATCAGGTAATTTACTAATTAAATAGCCTAAACTGGTATGGACTCGCTCCTAACATTTATGTCATATATGACTTGACATTGACAACTCATAAATATCAAGAACATTGGGCAATATAAATTATTTGTGTGACATGCAACTGATAAACACAGAATTAAAGAATCACTATTATTCAGTGTTTGTCCTGGTCTACTTTAAATATCTAGACAGGGCTTATTTCCCAGCTAGCCCATCAAGTATAAAAATCTAACAAACTGGGAGAGAAATGACAATGGACAAGGATGTTAAAATCAAATTACATTCTGTCATCAAGAATGAACTTCAATCGGTAGGCGTACTATCATGCTGAATAACACAAAAACTATCCTCTAAGCCATCAAAGGAATAGCATCAACCTTCATGACATTCCAGTAAAATCCTAGCCTTGTGAAAGTCCATGTCTTAAGGGACACATTTTGAAAATAATATATAAGCTTAGACATTATGTAAGATTCAGCACGAAAGTTGTGACCTTACATTCTGTATTTGTTAGAAATTGGACGTTTTATCCATACATTATGGTCTGAGCCCCTACTGTATAATGTAAGTTTTTCTTTAATTTTATAGTTTTACATGTTGTTTGATCCTTTAAAATGCAAGTGTTGGTCATTAGACTGATAAATCTCCTTGGTGAAGTAGCATTGCATGCAGCAAAATGGTAATATTATTACCAGTACCAGTATATAATAAATACTTTGTAAGATACAGAGCTCTAAATAGATTAAAATGCGTCTATAAGATACGTTTTCACATCTAGTAACTGTCTAGATACGGCTACATGATATGATAGACGATCAGAGATACAGAACTCTGAGTCTAGTATAATCAGAAGTCTATGAAGTACTTGATAGACTTCTGGAATAATGTATATGTAAACTATACGATAGAGTTATCTCCAATGCAGCGTCGTCTGCTAATACAAAGTAGCCCAACTCGTGACGTTTTTCTACCAATCGATCGCCTGCTTTTCGTATCACCCCATGAAATATTACTCAGCCGGCGTCATGCCACAAATTTGAATTTTGCTTAAACTAAAAGTGAATGGCTACTATTTTATTATTTAAACTAACAACTGATTATCGACGAGTGCAAACCTTGAACGTAATTCAGTACGTAAAAAAAAAAGACGATCACCTCATAAACAAATGTCATGGACTGTCAGTGTCAAATCACAATATCGTCTGCTTAATTCACAAACCATTTTCCCAAACGTAAACAACTTAATGATAAAGATTCGATAATAAACTTACCAAATGGTGTTCTTACTGCAGACACGATAACAACTTCTGTAGACATTTCGATAAAGGTAAAGATCAGTGAAGAGAAACTGTCTGGTTTTGAATCAGTGACTAAAATGACAACGTCAAACGACACATGTGTTTTTATACAAAGTGTCCGCCAGATGTCGCCACTGTGTGACATCCGGTAGATGAAAACACCGGCATGTGTTTCACTTGTTCACAAACAAACTGGCCTGCGATATTAGAGACACTAACGCTATTTTAGTTTTATGCTAGACGATATGGCGGTTTTGATAGAGACCTCCCTGGGAGAAATCACAGTAGATCTGTATACAGAAGAAAGACCGCGGGGTAGGCTTGTCACAGATGTTTTGATAGCTATTGATAACTGTAGGATCTCCCTCCTTTTACCAGTTCAAGTTTAGAACCACCAGGCCCTAAAACAATACCTTTTTTTATATGTAGGAATTTAGGAAAATTCCCTGATAATACACTAGTATGTATTTAAGGATTTCACTTGATATATATGTAAACTGTATTATTCTTTTCATTACCCCCCACAAACCCTCCCCCTTTTTTCTATTGTGTTATATTAAGTAAACACATATTTCTTAACAACGTATGTTGTTACATGTATGTTGACACAAAAATTATTCAACGTATGTATTTTTCTATTTTGCCATAGTTTACTAGGATGATCACCGATTTTCTTGAAATTTCTTTTTCCAGTGCGAAAATGTGAAAAGTGGTTACAATGAACATTAGATGATACATATCACATGTTTTCAAACGGATTGGTCCCAAAACCTGAAGAATAAACTGGTTTTCCCTTCTGAAAAATGTGTATAGCGATTGACAATAGAAAACAGGTGTAGTTATGTCCCTATAAAAAATAAAATATAATCAATGCAAATAATTAGAACGAAAACATTGG
>JAVFBW010191107.1:0-10291 GCA_034783835.1 Mopalia ciliata
CTGGTCGGTTAACGCGAATGAACTGTTGTACCATTGGCAACATTTGAAGTGGTAGAATCTTTTCTGGCCAAAATGTCTATCGCCGAGAAAAAGAAGACACTGTCAAATACAAATGTTATAAACGAAGAGAAAGACAAATCATTACACTGTATATAAAGAAAGGGATGAATAACTCGAGAGCTTTACAGGAAAAGTTGCATGAAGGTTTATCTGGGATATTAGACGGTCCATTGGATTTAATCAATGGGTAAAACAGGGATTTATTTGTGTGAAGGGCTTTTTTTATACATAGAATAAAATCTATATGTTTTGATTGGCTCTTTATTAAAACTCTAAAACATAAAATGTATAGAATTCCCAGTTAATTTATGTGCGCTTAACCAGGTGAGCGTGGATGGTAGAAATCTCTCAAGACAGATACAATCTCTCTAGACAGATACAATCTCGGATTCATGGCTCTAGGCACAAAAACAAAGGTGAAGATAGATCGACGGATGATAAAGACAATTATACCGTTAAACAGACGAAATTGCATTTGTTTACAGACTGCAGTAGATTGTAAGTAGAAAATGGGTGAAAATACGTTCAGTTCGAAATGGTAAATAATTATTAACGAAAACTATAAAAGAAATTTCCGCTCAATAATTTTCTTTGATACCTGACATCGATTCGATTTATAGGCTCATTAAAAAATTTGAAAATGAAAACGTACCTGAGTGTTAGAATGCAGTTTTTGCGAGTACTCGTCATTGTAAGGGTTACGTGAACACTGGTCTCGCACGGCATCTCGCAATGCTTCCACTTCCGCGCGCAACGAAATCACTTGACAAAATAGTGCAATCAATGTAACAACCAAGGCGAACAATGTCAGACAGCTGAGAAATAAAGTTTTAGTGTTGTATTCACTGGCTGAAAATGAGGCCATATTGACAGTCTTATGAGACTAGTTGACAAGCTGTAATTGTTTACAGTGGAGAGATCAGAGGGATGAAACCAGCATCTTTGTACAGACACTGATATTACCTCATGCATGGCAACCGCCTACGTCTTTCCTCTGCCAGAGAGAGACAAGTTGGGTTTTCCCCCCGAAGACCTCTAGACAAAGTTTCTAAAAACATTTCCGCTGCTTCGCGGGTCCTGTATTCTGTAATATGTACACATAGACATGCGCATTGGATTCAAGTGTTAAGTTTGGATACACGTGTGAGCCCACTGGCCTCATTGTACGGTTAATCGTGTCAACCTAAACCACACCCCCTCTTATCCCACATGCCAATCAAAATTCAAAATCGTTTATATGAATATGTAATGATTTCTTGGAAGCCATGTATTCCGAGAATCTATTTGAAATATAGTATTAACTATGCTAACTTAAACAGTTACGGGAACGACTATTGTGTACTTACTAAAAAGCAACATAGGCTGTAATATTATAGGCACATTCTTCGTGTTAAATTCAGACTAGAGTCTACGTTCACTGGGATTTCAACAGTTCCTGGCTATATGTATTTGTTATTTTCTCAATTTACAGTTAAAATGTGACAGTCGTATACCACCTTTCTCTCGTATTCAGTCTTACCACCTTTGCGGCATTATCACGTGGAAACTAAATCTTACAATTCTTATTTTGCGAATTGGGCTGTAAGTATTGACAGGAAGGGAGTATTTGACATATGATAAATGTGTTTTTATTGTGTCAGTGTTCCAAATGTGTACAGTGACCTTTAATGATCCGTCAACATTCAAGGTCACTGATTTTAATAATAGACTAGGGAAGCAGTCTGCAGGCCTGCATTTAACACCTCATTTAGGACGGGGAGGGGGATAAAATTCCCACGTGTATCCAATTTCCCTACTTAAATTAATAAACAGTTTATTTCTTTTAAAAAGTTACATGGGATTGAGCTTTCCTTTAAGATGATCCGTAAAGGAAAAACAAATGTTATGTATTTGATATGTTGTTATGTTTTTATTCCCGTCTCGTCATTGTCCTCAACAAACCAAACCAGTCAACCAGTTAATTAACCAACCAGCCAACCAACCAAATAGTCATCTAACCAACCAACCAAATAGTCATCTAACCAACCAACCAGATATTCATCTAACCAACCAACCATCCAACCAAATAGTCATCTAACCAACCAACCAAATAGTCATCTAACCAACCAGCCAAATAGTCATCTAACCAACCAGCCAAATAGTCATCTAACCAACCAACCAAATAGTCATCTAACCAACCAACCAAATAGTCATCTAACCAACCAACCAAACAGTCATCTAACCAACAACTACTTAAGTCAACCAACGAGCCACCCAGCAATCAACCAGTCAAGCGAAGCTTTAATGGAGGAAAGAAGTGCTTGTGACGGTAAGTTTAATTCAGATATCTTCAATATTTTTCACCGAATAATATTCCAATTCATAGTGTGTTAATTGATCCTTCTACACATGTGCCTTGTCTGTTTAATAAGCAGTAGTAGAAGTCTATCAAGCAGAATTATGAAACCAGATATCACCCAGTCTCCACGGCGCTCTCACCAGACCAGATTAACTATTCCGTGATTAACTATAATGCGATTGACAGTCATGCGATTAAATGTTATGAGATGGGTTGTAATGAGAATGACTGCCATGAACTTAACTGTCATGTGATTGACTTCATGAGAGATAAGAAGACAAATCTGATATTGAGAGCAAGTTGAAATGCAATAAACACAACACCAACTATATGTTTAGTGCTTGACACACATGTGCAATGTGGAGATTATAAACATAAAAAAACACTATGCTAAATAAAGCAACAAACTGTCTGTCCACGGTGTTACAGATAAACGCGATACAGACAAGATAAACAAAGACACGGCCATGTAAGCTTTAAGGGCGAGCCGGTCGGTTCTTGAAGGTCCACTTGTCATTGCTCCCCCATTCAATGATATATAACAAGTTATTTATATTTGGTCTGAAAACATAACGCCTCGCTTTGTGTTTAAAAACCTTTTAAATCCTTATAATAAATCTGTGATAACTGGAATATATTTAACACTTAAACTACATTGATCAGTGTGTTTTTTGAAGTAAAATCCAGGTCACCGAGAAATCACCTTACACATTTTCATAACACAAGTCTACAGATTTCAACTCCTATATTTATTATCGGGCAACATTTCAGTGCAGATACTAGCACCTTTCCCAAGCACTGAAACGTTGCCGGCTAATAAATATAGATGTTGAAATCCATAAAGTTGTGTTATGTTACAGCTAATGCTTCCCGATTCCGTTTAAACAAAATCATGTACATTGTATTTGTAGAAAGTTGACGCCTAGGTTAATCTTTCAGGTAGACATATTTTGATTTTTAAAACCAAACATGTCCAAATATCTACAGAAACTAAAATGCATGTATTTATCCGTTATCCCAAGAGCAAATTGGCATTTTTTTGTTGATATAAAAATAAAGGTGTAAACCCTAAAAATCGAATCGAAACTGTGTCCCATAGGTAGTGACGTGCCATCTAAGTTGATATTTACCCAGTGTCTAGTAAAATCATTGATGTCATTGCCCTTTTTATTACCGAAAAAAAACAACAAACAACAGACCTACCTACTACATTAGACTTTATTTAACTTTGATTTTGGCTCGTTTCAAAGCGTTTGTTGTCTGTTTATTATTAATAGAGAAGTGAAATCAACATTACGATGCTCTTCTCTGCCAACTGTTTTTGTAGGGGATAGCGTATTAAAAAAAAGAAAATACCAGTCTTTTCTTATAATTGCATGAATTCTAAACAAGACAAGTACAAATCTTTCAGTTTGCTAGAGTAAGTAATGTAAGATTTTTGTGTGACTGTGCTTGTTGTTTTGTTATTTTAGGCAATTACAATATATCCAGCAATTAAATGGGACCATTTAGTATTTTAAAAGTATTTTACCTCGATTAGAAAGAGTTGGGAGAGTTCTCATCAGATTACATTCTCTTTACAACCACGCCTTTTTGACCAACAAAGGGCGTCATTGGGATTGTAAACTTAAAGTGGTGATAGTTTGAGATGTATACATAAAAAATCTGACAGGTTAAGCCGTTGATAGCACGAGAAAAGCAAATGATTTCGACTTGAAAAACAATGTGCCGATCAGTCTTTTTCGCTAATTATCACTATACTTATGAAAGTATAATAGTATTCAATGTGAAGGAAAAAGACTTCACGTTCTAAATGCCAATCTGAAGCTCGTGGAAAAGGGCGTGTCTAAAATATGATTGACATACAAACGATGTCAACGATAGCAAAATGGTGGCCATGAGGGTCCGTGAACTCGGAATTGGTATTCCAAACTAAATTGATTGGCGGACTAGCTCTTCTGTCCTTTATGTTTTTTATTCTTCTTCAGTATTTACGTACCGCTTAAACTTAAATGCCACTAAATGCGTCTTGTTATGAGTTAATGTGATCCATTATCTCTTATTTCAATGAGGTAAAAATACTTCAAGAATTTCAGGCAGTCTTTGTGAACACTGTTGGAAACACGTGCAATGCGAATTTAATTTGCCAGGGCCATGGCAATACCTCGGTAAGGATGCATGGATCGATTTCTTACCTGAAATAGCCTGAATTGTTCTTATTATGCTTGTTAAATAATCTAATGAAAAAAAAATAAAATAATAAAAAAAAATACTGAAAAAAAACCCTCTCATGCAACAACAACAAATATCTAAGGGCTTGGTGTTACTAAACCTTCTATTTTAATATGTGTATCTTCAGTTGACCAATCCCTCACATCAATCCACTCCTTGTCAGCATGGGGAATAACTTGATCTTGTGCCTGGTTGGTACGAATGTTCGTCTAGAAGATATTCCGGTGGGAGGTGGTCTACACTACACTTGTATAGCCAAGCATTCCACCTACAAATAAACAAAGGAACACAGATTCTCAACGGGACGAAGTGAGTATATTATTTTATTACATGTTATGTTTAGCAACTAAATAGGTATTCACAATTAAAACAAATTAAGGAGTATTTAAACAGAGATTTTCAAACCCATATAAAGATCTATGTACTTCCCCCGATGTTCTTAAATATGGTGGATTCGAATTATTTTAAAGATCTTGCCAATTATGCCAACTTTGTTTCTAAAATGTCTATACTAACCGGATAAAAAGTTCAACAGCGAACTTTTTAAAACAAATTACGAAGAAGTATTTAAACAGAGATTTCGAAACCCATATACAGTTCTACGTATTTCCCCCCGATGTTCTTAAATAAGGTGGATTCGAATTATTTTAAAGATCTTGTCAATTATGCCGACTTTTTTCTAAAATGTCTATACTAACCGGATAAAAAGTGCAACAGCGAAAGACTTGCTGGACCCATGGGTTGATCGAGGTCCGAAATGATTGTGTATATAGTTCAGATCATTATGTATGTTTTTGTAAGCTGATTTTATGCCTAACTCATGTCGAATATCTTTCGAAATTTTGCTCTAAACGCTTTTTGGGCCGCCTTTCTAGCTCTCGAATCTTAGATAATTGTGCAAATATATATAAAAAGATATATGATATAACATTTGTATTAGGGAAAACGCTTTTAAAAATATCTGTCTTTTGATCCACACATTTACGTCTTTGAAATGCGGCAAATTAAAGATTCATATTTAAGAGTTAGTTGTAAAAATGTTTAATTCATTCGTAGCGATATATTTGGATGATTATGTTAACAAAAGCCTATTTTGTCTATGTAACTATATAATACATGCCTTGATTATCTGTGCCCATAAACCTGCCTTCTGACACATATTTATGCCTACCTTTTACGTAATTTCATGCATTCGGGAAACTTCCGTAACCTTGTGGATTTGACCCGTCAATTTGTTAAACTGCACTGATTTTTACGATACGGTTTGCAATTAATGACATGCACATGCATCTTATTGTTATATACATGTTTGGCTAGCACCAACGAAGCCAGCCAGAAACTTGTTCTTAATGAAAGTACATGGTAAAGAACAATTCGCATTTAAAAATAATAAAATACTGTTCCCATACTGAGACTTTTAAAATTGTGTTTCATGACTCTTTTAAAATTTTAATCAGGTTAATTGTTATGTTTATTCGTGAAAATAGTAAGCACTTTAACATTTGCTATGGGGCACTGCCTAATAAACCAACCCATATATGGTAAGTCTCAAACATTTCGATTGTTGTATACTGTACATGGCGGTTTTTGTCCGAGAAGGACAAACTTAACCTAACCTTTGAGGAAGTTTAATTTATTAAGCCGAGTGTTCCCCAGTCACCATAGTCATACTGATTGACTGTCAACGCCTCCTTTTCCACGTCCATATTGAAATCAATCAACTACAAGCTTTTTTGGAAATGTGGGTCAGTTACAAAGATTCAAACAGCTGAACTGTTTGGTAACTGACCCACATTTCACACTTTTAAAGAGTCAAACAGCTGAACTGTTTGGTAACTGTGGCTTGTTGTCTACACTCTGTCAATACTGGTCTGGGTTAATTAAGAATATATTTAAATAACGTTATTATCATATACTCTGGTTATGAGTCTGGGGCAATGTATGAACCACTGATTTCAAATTGATGAACTAAAGAAATTCTTTAAAGTCAGACTGCATATGAAATAAAGCTATTTGACACTGGGTATATAAGCGAGCAAGTTGCTCAAAAGACGTTTAGCCACTGACACCAGATAAAATCACTAATGCTGGGTTGGAGATAAGCCTTCAACATGGCGTCACGTCATCTAATAGCGGATTTAATTTAATATCGCTTCGAACAACCGGCCCCTGACTAGATATCTTCCTAGTTTTTTTTTTACAAATTACAGGCTCTGTTTTCGTAACATTGGGGCAATTTCCGACTACGACATCCGGTAAAACTAGCAAGGGCGGTTACGAAATTGGAAAATGAAGTCACTCTGTTTGTCGATTGTTTTTTTTTGGTGGGCTCCTATTTCATTTTAGAAAAAGCATTTGTTCCATGTAACCAAACAGGTAAATACAGTTATACTATGTCCTTTCATTACATGTTTACATTTGCATTTCCAGTAAGCATTCTTTACCACGATAATTTTGTTTACTGGGCTTTTAATTTGGCATTCTTTATGAACTGCATGGCTCCCTAGACTGAAATTCAAAACAAATCAGTAAGCATATTAGCCTAGCTCCGGAAAATGACCCCGTCCGGTATCCTCTAGATTGATAGGTCGCTGCCTTCTAGGCGAGATCTTTTGTGTATACAAAAGCCATAGATGTCACGCTGACAGCTTTAGTCAGTTAGTTCAATACGCAGTATTATAAATATCTTCTCATTTTTTTTTTGGCAGGTAGGCCTACCTGGGATGTCTATCTGGTAAGAGAACTCCACCCTGTATGACCCCAATTTAAACCAGACCATGGGGCTCAAGAGGAAGGGACACATGAATTAAAGTATTTGACTTACTTGAATAGTGGAATCCGGGCTCTTTCTCAATGCCAAAGGTCAAATCTTCAAGCTGACGACAAGAGTTAGTTGCCCCTGACTGAACTTCTGACCTTCAGCTTTGGGAATTCCAAAATAGTAAATGAGGCTTGAAGACATGTGCCTCACGGAGCCTCTGTATTCTCTCTGAAAAGACATTCTATTTTTTGTTGATAAAATATAAACAAGAAAGTTCCCTTATAAAGTCATTGAGTCTATTTTAAAATCTATTACTTTCAAAACCCATACAAAACCATTTGCGCTATACTCTACAGGTTGTGCCTTTAGGCCCTACAACTGAGATACCAAATAGATTCAAACAAAATATATAAATCTTACAATTAAACTAAGTCAGTTCTTTCTTTGAAAATAAATATGTTTTTTTCATATTAATTAAGCAAACTTGATTTATTTTTGCATTGAGATTAATTATCATGTTGATATCTGTTTCAGGCATTTCTGATTTTCTACGGGATTTTCAGCCTAGGTTATAAACCTGAGCTGAAATTTAGCTTGATGTGCAACACAGTGGAGTTGAATCATATTTATTGTGCCTTTACTTATCACACACATCTTGCTAAAGCTAAGGCTTGGGATAAGTAGGTAGATAAAATAATCAGTTATAGTCCTGCATATTGGCTTGCCTAATTGCCTTCAATAGTCCAAATACCAATAAAATTGTTCATTGTCAAGCCTTGGATATATTCGATATATGGCCAATGATGCGTATAGAATTAAAGCCATGATGATTCCCTTATCGATATTATTTGGAAGACGACAGGGGAACATTTTAAACGTACAACGATTAAAACATTATGTGGTTACAGAGATAAACACTTATTTGTGCATTGTTACGCAAAGTACAAACCTTCTAATCCGACAGTTGTTAGTGGATTGTGTCCAACGAACTCTCTTTCTCTTCTTTAAATTACATAGTCCAAATCCTTCCATCGTGGCTCAAATCTTTTAGTTATTTGGACTAGGATACGATATGGTCTGTGGATGCCCAAAGTACAAATTTGTAAACGAATCCGTATTGTCATAATTAAGCGAGTTATGTAAGCATATTGAAGTTCGCTTATAAAGTAAAAACATTCGTAATGAAAAAAAAAAAAAAAAATAGAACAAATGCAATGAGGTCATAGATTAAGCAAATCTGGCCAAAACAATTTGCCTTCATAAAAACAGATATATTTCGATGATTTTTTTAACACGGCTGTGAATTATAAGGCGAGAAAAGTTCTACAAATGCGGCAAAGAAATTGTGAAACGCAGATTTTTTTAAGTCTGCAGTTAAACTTTAAACCAGCGAAGGTGTGCCTTCTTTGTGGTAAAACTTTTCATCAAATTGAGAAACATTCGAAAACAATTTGTCTGCTCGAGTAAATTTTACATGACTAACAGTGTGACAAATGAGTAAAAAAAGTATTAATGATTACCTGATAATAGTGAGAATCGTCCGATGGTCTTAGGGCTATAAGTTGATCTTGAATTCATTTAACTGTCTCAGTATTTATGTGGTGTCGAAAGTATAAATACATCTTGAGCCCGGTTGTGTGGGAATTTCCGCTTTTTTTCTGATTGGCTGTCAGATAGAGAATGCTCAATTAACAACCAATGAAAAGTACAGGTTTGCTAGATGGAAAAACCAGATCAGAATAATTTACGAAACGAGATCGCATAAAACAAAATGCGTAGAGGTTAATTTAAATCCAAGTCAGAGTAAAATAGCATGCAGTAGTACTGTGTTTGTAGACGGTAGTGAAATGGCATCTTCTGCTAGGAAATGTACGAGACAAGCTTCATTTTACCCTTTTTTAGGCTTATGCTTTAGAAATTCTATATGTCATGGGAATTTCCAACCTTTCTTTTGAAATGGCAAAACCTGAGCATTGTCAAGTTGTCCATAAATATCGAACCTGGTAGTGTGTTAGACGCCTGTCTTCAAGAGGCTGTAAGCCTGAAAGTTGTCAAAGAAGACGTCTCGGGAAATGTAACCCTGCGGACGTTAATGGCATCCATGGTCATAATTCTTCAGGTAAGAATATCGTGTATTATCACCTAAAGTGTTCAGATTGACATATAACACCTTTTAACTGTTAATTGTGTATTTGTTTATAAATGTGTTTTGGAAGTCTGCTGGTAGTTTTTGCTCATATCATTACGATTGTTGGTAATTGAGTCAGCTAACCCTGATAACACAACCACTAAATTTTCTCTCATGAAACATGCCTTCTTATATAGCGAGCCGAGGTTGCCGATACACATCGGGGAGAAGAAAATCGTACAGATGCATTGGAGATGTATTTATTTGGAAGATATACCGCGGAGATAAGGGAATCACAAAGAAGAGATGTTAGAATTTTGTGACTCGATACACATCGGGGAGTAGAAAATCGTACAGCGAAAAGAAGGATGTTATAGTTGGGGAGATTTACCTCGGAGATAATGAAATCACACAATGGTATTTACATTGGAGAAAAGGAAATCATACAGCGGATATAAGAATATAAAAATCGGGGAGCTATATCTCGGGGAGTTATACAGAGGAGATAAGGATATTATAAATCGGGAGATATAGTTCGGGGAGTGGGGAATAGTACAGCAGAGATAAGGATACTAGAATTGGGGCGATATACTTCAGGGAGTAGGGAATAATACAGCGGACATAAGGATACTAGAATTGGGGAAATATACCTCGGGGAATAGGGAATAATACAGCAGAGATAAGGATACAAGAATTGGGGAGATATACTCCAGGGAATAGGGAATAATACCGTGGAGATAACGATGTTAGGAATGGGGAAGTATACCTTGGG
>JAVFBW010191118.1:0-10290 GCA_034783835.1 Mopalia ciliata
ATATTTTATACACCATATTTATGGTCATTAACTTTTCGAGATTAAGGTTTATTTAATAAGAAACTTGTCTCTGGGAGTTATCTAGAACATAAGATGATCCTTCGATTTTAATTGATCTACATCCCTGTGCCAGTGTGATTGGCACAGTGATTGGTACTCAAAGTACATATTTGTCACTTAATTAAAAATTTTGTTAATTGTTACTCAAAGTTTATATCGTTTAATCATTATTATTTTGCACATAATGTTAATAAGCACCATACTAATTCTGTTCTATAGAGAATTTCTCCAAAAAATACCAGTGAAACAAGAATATAATAATAACTGACGAATGATTGGTATTCCTGTATGATGTTTACACCGGATGAAATTTTACATGGATTTTTGGTATACCACAATATTACAATCTACAGATATTCAATATATTTACATTTCGTGTAATTTGTTTGTTAACTGTTCAATTGTATTTAAAAGACTGTGTCGTCAACTCGGCTATGTCCTAAGCACTTTTTTTTACAAAGTTTCCATACGGTTTTCATCGTATTTAACCAAAGAACAATTACGAGTGGACAAGCCGCCGTCATATAAGTGAAATACCCTTGAGTTCGACGTCACACCCAAATGAAACAACAACAACAACAAACAATAAATAGCCCATTGGTACCATTGTGTTGCCACCACACCTAGATTCAGGAAAGCTCCAATTCGCACAACATCTTATGCTTTCGCTTTGTGTAATTCCCATGAGCAGCCCCAGCTTAAGGGGCACAGTTATCACTTCAATAAGGCCATTGAAGGGGTAGGGTAACCGGGGCCCATGAGCAGCCGCCGGAAGGCCTGGCCCACTAATGACCTCCATGGGGCCGCGGAGATAGAAGGAGGGGTGAGGTGATAGTTTCGTTTTGCTATGAAGCCCCAAAAGTCTCTTGACGGCCCTGATTATTGGAGAAGGTAAATACCTAAAGGTGATACCTAAAGCTTTTGACTAAATACATGTGGCGTGGAAAGCGTTGAGCTTGGTTTCGGATCAGTAATTTATAACCATTTTTCCAGTATTGAGTATTACGAACCTAAGCAAGTCCCATGAATTAGAAACGAAGCTATGAGGTTTAAAGGAATATTGATCCACGGTTTGTTGGATACAATTTATCTAAATAAAACTATATCTTATGAAAGATTATAAGAACTCATCGTGTATATGCATATTATTATCAGGATTGTGTTATTCCGAGAATAAAAACACCGACCGAATGTTAAATTGATATAGGTGCATGATTGGCTTTTCTTATACCTTCTCGCGTTACTTGCTATGCACAGGCGGTCAGTCAACGGTTTATCTTTAACGTCGCATGATGTTTTGCCTAGAAGAAATGAGAATAAAGCCAGTAGTGCACCTTAATGAATTGATACTGGTATAACTTTGGGGTTGAAATTCAATCTTTTGACCGTGATTATCGCCCTGGAACGATATAAACATATACATTATATACTTTTGTTATATAGTCCGGAACATGCATAGCTTGCTGAATACGTTCACTACTTATCAATAGACTGGTGTAGGCACAAGGACATCATACCTGTATCATATGGGTATATTATGAGGCTATGGTACGCTTAGCCAAGGCAGTTGGAGGTTGACAACAAGTATTGACATTATCAGCTGAAAGTATTGTTCAGCTACAACACCAATGAGTATAGTTTTTACTTAATTGTAAATATATTAAGAATTCAAGCCATCGGAATTCTCTTTTGGTTACAGAAAGCTCTTTCATGATGTCGATCAGGTTGATGATGTCGAGAAAATCGAAGCGGTTTTTGCTGGTGTTATTCTCCTTCGGTTTAATAGGCTGTCTGTTCATTACAAGTAAGTTAAAACTTTCTTCTTCTCTCGGGTTAACAGACATAATTTATTACAACTCCCACAAATTTCCTTGGAGTGTTAAAGAAAATACATTGTCTGTCTGTCTGTCCGTCTGTCTGTCTGATACAATTTTAGTCGACTTCTTTCTTTCATAAGTTTTGTTCAGTTTCTTTGTTTTTGTTTTGTTTTATTATTTTTTGTTCGATATTCAAGGCCGTAGGTCTAGGCTACTTCAGGCTGTTTCACTCACATCATGGTGTATCATCCCGATCAGTGGAGAAAACCTCTCCAACGATATGCACTGGACACGTTGTCAAGGCTTAGTGGTTACCGTTTGCGCTACCTAATCCTACTCCGATGCGCTGTTCACGGGATCGAGTCTATCTGTCGACCATCGTGTATACATATGGGGGAATCATACAATGTGGCTCCGGAAATCGCGGGGGTATTTTCACGAGATTTTCTTCCGTTTACCATCGTAACTAGGCAAGTGGAGTGCACAATCCGTCTTCATATAAGTGAAATACCCCTGAATACGATGTCCAAATCGAACAAACAAACAAACAACACTAGCAGGAAACAAAGACAACACCGGATAGCCACAATGGTACTGTGAACAGATGAAACTTGTTTTGCTTTGAGGGCAACAGGGACATGACCAGCCCGCTCAACTATGACTTTGAACATTTGTTTATACATTAAAAACGATATGGAGTTGTACATCTGATGATTCAACAAAATCCTACTATCATTTTAAGAATTACTCGAAGTAACCATGAGGTAAATCAGACAGTATTCTCTACCGCCATGGTTTGTTTGAGTACAGACACTTTCCTTTACAAAAGCTAATCAAAAGTGGTCAGGCTGGAAAATCATAGCGTTTGTTGTTTTGGGTGTTTCCCAGTGGTTGAATTAAGCCAATACTAAAAACTGAATAACAGAGGGTTAAATCGGTACCAGGGAAAGGCTGCAGTTTTCATTCCTTCCGCACGTATTTTTTTAATGACATGTCTTTTAAGGCTAGATCACATTTGTCGGCTTATATATAGCATGTTATGAATATTGTTGAATGCTTCTTTGAAGGTGCCATTATCTTTTAGATTTCTTTCTCTCTCTTGGTTGAAAAACCTATTGCTGTATTATCTGGAATTATGTAACATGTACTTTAGCCGTTATATTATAAGTTTGCCTATGGCCTTTGCTGGTGGCATATTACAATATTATACTATAAGCAACACTATACATTTAGTTTGTTTTATCATTGAGCTTCCTACTGCCCCCCGTGTTTTCAGAGCTATGTGTGAGGTGTGTGTATGAGGTACTGGGATTCTCCTATATTTGTCTTGTCTTGTCTTTTGCCAATGGCATCGAGTGCGATTTCCTTCCCACATAGGACTGGCACGCCAGCATGTGTTGAAACAACTCTCACATTTGATTCGAATATTATATTTGTACCACCGTTCTAATGGGAGAATTTACCATCGGAATTATAAGTCAACACGTCTAAGCCTCATCCAAGAAGGTGGCGCTCTTTGCATACATTAGACAATCGCTTTAACCAGGCATGTTCAGCCTAGTTATATATAGATCTTTTAACACCATCAAATAAATAATAAAATAATCTACCAGGAATAGTTTCCACTAAAAAAAAAATTACTTTACCAGTGATGACTATAAGTCGCAACTAATTATGTTACTCTTACAGAAATAATATAATTTCTACAATTGGCAATGCTGACATTAAAACATAGAAAACATAGTATGAAAAAACTCCCCCTTTCTGTTAAAAAATATACAGCTGTTGTTAACGATGAATACAGACAAAAAATAGATGATAATAGGTCTCCACAGTCAAGTTTAAATACCATTCGCGTTTCGTGGGTTATCACTTTCAATCATTCAATCGATCAATATTGATGGTATTTAAATTACCTTTGTTATAGTCTATGTATTTTGTATATTAACTATAAAATGAAATGCCATGTCAAATTCCCCGAGCAGCTGTTATATCGCAAATGTCAGAATGAGACTGTGTAATTCCTTCGATATTCCTACACTGAACGAAATAAAACCATAATTTATCAATGTTGTTTGCATTTAATTAATATCAGTTTTTTCTTACAAGATTAAAACCCATTATATGTTTCTCAATTATATTGCCATAGTATGTATCTGTCCGACTGTCCTGTAAGAAGAACTATTTTTGCTATAAACTGGCTTACGTGTGATTCGGTTTTTGGTAGAGCACTGCTGTGACGAGGCTGTTGCACTCAACTGCATGACTGTTAGGTTGAATTTAAGGTATCCACTCATGTTCTTTGACTTGTTGAAATCAGTTGACCTGGTCAATTTCGCTATATACTCGTTTAGTGCACTACAGATTACACGCAAGTACTCCACTCAATCTGTCAAACTGGAGTGTGCTGACGTCACTCAGAAAAGTACTGTGGACCGGACAGGGTCAAGAGAGTTATAACAAAAAGTGTTATTACACTGCAGTGAAATATCACTTTTATGCGTGCAGAAAATCCTGTTTTTTCATTGGTATATAAATAATTGTAAAAAAAATATTTTTCATTGTAGTTTGCAATTTTGACATCTTTAGACTAAACAAGGCAAACAACCTATAGAGCTGATAATTTTGTGTTGGCATTTATCAGTTGTAGTTTCAACTACAACATATTTATTAGCAACTAAGCAGGTACAGTCTTTGTAATTGATTTCTGAAAACACAGAAATAAATAAGCATTCAAAGATATTAGCTGCCTACTTTTGTCTAACGTTTGTAGTGAAATTCTCATTAGAATCGATACCATCCTGTTACAGTGTGGATACTTCTCCCCAACTGTCTTGTGTGTGTTGCCCAGTTGGTGCTCTTAGAACCAAGGGACAAAAATAAGTCGATCCGTTTTATAACATCTCTGTATTTTGTCTTGTGATTGTCTTATTTTGTCTTCGTTTGTTACCAGCAACCTCTCACATCGACTTGGCATATGGCAAGCCGTTTTGCTTTTTATTTCTTATTTAATGATATCATCAATTCTTTCTATGATATCATTAATTATATTTATGATATCATTAATAGAATAGATGATATCATAAATTGGGTGTATTTTATGATATCATAAATTGTTTCGAAGAAATCTTTAATGAATTTTTGATAGGTGGTCACTATTTAATGCTATGTGGAAAAGAACCGATTTAATGATATCATAAATACAATTTAGGATATGTTCTTAGATGGTGGCAGTAACGTATGCTCCCTTCTGTCACATCAGAATAACCTCTATGTACATTTAAAAAATTGTTCTTATGTGTCTTTTGTTTCAAACATTCTAAAGTCCTACCTACCATGCAGATTAACATAAAGCCCTTGTAGGCATGTATATCAGTTATTAAATTATACATCATTCTATTTATGATATCTTAAATCGTAAATATAATTTATGATATCAAAAATAGATTTGATGATATCATTAATTATTTATGATATCATTAATACATTTCAAGATATCATCAGCTGTTTTCATGATATCATTAAATATGGAATAAAAAATAAAACAGCTTGCCATATTGGCACGGGGTCATACTATGGAATAACATCCACAGGCCATTAAACAAAATAAAAAAGTAAACAACGTTTAGTGTGTGTCTGTCAAAAGTGGGGTTTATGTCGTTCTAAAGATTTAGTTTCATTATTTGGAATAGAAGAACACAATCATAATCATTGAAGCATTGAGAGATTTATGTTACTGGATCAACACTAGCCTAAGTTTATGTAATACCTTTATGTTTGTTTGATATGAGTTTACCGCCTTAATTCTAGTTATTTTTATATTTTTGTCTGTAATAATTTTGCTTTCTTCTTATAGTGTAGCTTACCAGTGCTAATGTAACTATCAGTAATAATACAAATACGCCTGTTATAATAATTTTACAGATGTAAAAATATTATTTTACAGATATATATATATATAATTTTACAAGTAGAACATTATTATTTTATTGGCGCAATAATATTATTTTACCTGTGTTATATATATTATATACAGGTTTAATTATATTATTGTATAGGTGTAATAATATTATTTAAGACGTGTGACAATATTATTTTACTGGTGTAATTATTTTATTGGTGTTATAATATTATTCTACCTGTAACAATACTATTTTACCTGTAATAATGTTATTTTACAGATTTAATATGTAATTTTACAGGTTTAATTATATTCCTTTACTGGGTCATTAATAACATCATTAAACAAGTAATAGATTGTCTCTGTCAGTCATGACAATTACAGTTGTAATTCTATAAACAATAGGCCTAGAAGTGTTACCCTCATGAAATTACATTCCGCTATCCTCAAGAACTATTTATAGAAGCTTTTAACCGTATAAAACATTCTCCCATTTGATGTACCCATACACAAAACACAAAACAAAACTCAAATACTGCCTTACCCAGCGTGACACTAGTGTACCAGGCAAAGATCGACTGGGGAATCAGAGGGCCAACTCGCTATAACTGCTGTACCACGGCCGTAGCCATGGACGAGAAACAAAATCGGGCAATAAAAATATACTACTTAACACTTAGACGTGAGTTGTATAAAATTAATAAAAAACACTATTTATCCCGTAACTTACCCACGTAAAAATAAATATTTACGCTGATAAGCCCAGAAGTTCGTGTTTTCATTTTATTAAAATAATATATTTGTTGAAAACACACTCCTTATTCATAAACTACGAAAAGTAACTTTGTGATCTTGATTGTTGTGTTAACAGGATACACCCCCCAGGACAGTGTGATGGAGCCAGCCGTTGAAACCAACAAGAAAGACTTGAGAAATAGTCTGTTAAGCGCGTCACATATACGAAATGACCATGTCAACAAAGGGCTTTTATTGTCCTACATGCGGGCAGGAACAACTTTTGTGGGCTCACCTTTCGGGAGGAACTATGATCTGTTTTACTTTTTTGAGCCAGAGTGGGCGTTTTACTTTAATAACCTTAACGAATATGCTCCCCTGAGGTATATAGGTGGCAAAAGCAGGTAAGACTATAGCAGTTATGTAGTCCTCCAGTTTGTAAGCACTTTAATTAAGGCGAAACTCCGGGCAGCAGTAAAATGAATATAGGTAAACCGGGCATCATTTCTTGTGCTCAATTATGCTGTCTAATTTTCTAATCGAACTATACCCCTTTTATAATTGTATCTTACATATTTGGTAATGCACAAACTCAGTCAAATGTATCCACGCGGCCATGTCTAGGTTCTCTTATCAGTAAGCGGAAGAGCTCAACAAATATTAACCAATCAAATATATTTCTTTTCAAAATGGATGCCTATGTCACGAGAACCGTAGAGTCTAGTGTTTAAATTTTTGACAGTTAACTTATATAATTCGCAACTATGCGTTAGTCGCGTGACGTCATGGACAAGGCGGCCACGCCCAAAATGTCAGCCGCCAGTGGTCGTAGGAAACCTATATGCAACACTCGGGTTATTTTATAAAATGAAGAAACATTAAGTCGATGCTATATTGGATATCGGAGTATCCCTTTAAAATCAGTTATCTTAAATGTTTTTACATATCCTACCAATTACATTAGCCGCTGCTCTGATGAACTTGTAAATGCATAAATATGCATTTAAGAAAAATAAAACAAAATTGTTTTTTAAAATAAACTTCATTTATGGTCGGATTGAAAAAATTTGTGAAAACAGTTGCAAAATACAAATTTAGACGAACACTGCAAAGAATTTTGGAAACGTATATATTGGTTCTTCTTACATAACTTGGCATATCCATGGGAAGATCCCGTTCGGTTTGTTCTCCCTAACACCAAAGGCCTGTCTAATTTTATCGTATAACATTCAGAGGCTTAGAGAACATGCCCGAAGCGCTCTTAAGTTTAATGCAATACAACGTCATGCCATGTTGTAGGTCTTTCTCTAACGTTAACCCTGTGTTAGCAATTTAATCAGGTGTTAGTGGCTAATCATCTTTCGAGCAACTGGCCCCTGTACTGTCATTGCAGCAACCTTTTTTTTTAAAGAGTCATTCAAGGTTATTCAAAATTAAGTTTCATCAACCAAATCCGACTGTTTCTATTTAACGTGGATTTATAATGTGTTAATAAATCTGTAGAAAAAAAAAACTCCCGACGCGTTTGATATGAATAAAACTTATTCGATTATGATTTGTAGCAGACCAGGTACATCTTAAAGAAAAGAACACATAATCACCGCCATAAAGTCAAGGGCGTAGACAAGGGGGGGGCTTGAGGGGGCTTAAGCCCCCCCAGATTTTACCATGACACAAAAAGAAAGAAAAAACCTCAGTTCAAATGTGGAGTTAGCAGGTAAATAAATGTGCAAGAATAACGCCAGACACACTTTAAAAGTATTTATTATAATTGGATATGATATACAACTCCTTGTTGGTCGATCTAATTTCAATAATTTTCAAAAATAATTGTTAGCCTATATTCGAAGATCTTATATTAGATAGATTCTTTGTAGCACTCACTCAGTAAATCGGAATCTATCGATAGTTTCTCAGTATTTTCAACATAAACTCGAGACTTACAAGACTAACTGGGGTAGTTAATGATTGATTGCGGCCTGGTGATAATATACCATCGTCTTCTGGTACCACGAACATGACAGTCCTTACCAAGAAAAGAGAATATCAAGCAAAAGAACAATAGCACTTAGATTTATCGCTAGCTTGATTAGCTCATCACAAACGCGAGGTAAACTGACAGACAGCATATGATGTACATAAAATAATACTGATCACTCGTTAGAAAAGATATATCACTACCTGATATATTATACCATTGCAGTTATTAAGTCGGTCTCACGCAATGTCAAAAGTCTGGTAACCGAATTATACGCTACATCAAAGTGAGAGAGCACGGAAATGGTGTTTGAGAAAAGTTACTAAAAAATTCCGAAGATATTCTTTCGGCTTTGGTACACACAACATCAGTGCCAATTTCGGAAATTCCACGTGGAAACTTAAGAATTTTTTTTTTTTTTTTCAAACACAACAAATACGGTCGTTTTAAAGCCATTTCGTCATATTGGAAATATGTCTTACTTAATTTTGCAGAAGCCATGTTGTACATGAAATGAGAACGCAAATCTTCCTTCATGCGTTTATATAACGGCATATAATAGAAAGGAAGGGCTTTGACGCAGAACAAATTGAAATGAATAACAAAAAGATTTTATGAATTAAATCCTGGTATTTCCCCGACATATAAACAATAAAGCACGGTAGCTGCTTGCAGGGGATTAACCAGCGACTCGGAATAATATAAAAGAGTATATATATTTACCTTCAGATTTGTATGTTTTCGTTTTTGATACTACATTTCATTATATTATGCTAATATCATCCGGCTCAATTTTTTAAGCTGCAAATAGCGAAATTATATTTTAGGAGATTGAGTTTGACTCAAATTGCCTTTTACTGTAATGGGGAGGTCTGAATAATATTAAGGAGTAGATATATTTACCTTCACATTTGTATGTTTTCGTTTTTGATACTACATTTATAGGTCGAAACTTCATTATTTTATGCTAATATCATCCGGCTTAATTTTTAGGCTGCATATAGCTAAATTATATTTTAGGAGATTGAGTTTGACTCAAATTGCGTTTTACTGTACTGAAATCTCAAATTTATCTCCTTCGGTAAAGTCGTTTGGAAATAGACTAGATATATACGTATTTAAAACCTCCACAGTGAAATAAACTAGTGGTGTTTGGGAAATCCAGGGCATATTATGACGTTTTGTAATCCGGATATTTCCGCGTGTCACCAGCGACCCGTCTGCTTCCACAGATGCCGTTTTCACCATAGATACGACCAAACTGCATCTTTAAAAGTACGACGTTAAGAACCAATTAAACATACAGGTCTACTTTCCTTCCTTCTTTATTCTGAAATTCATTCGTCCGAGAAAATGAAAATGAACAACAAATTACAGCTGTCAAATACTTTGGCAAAACTATTACTGTGTTTCAAAATTATTATCAAAATATATAGAACGTTACTATTGAAACATGTTGGATGTTGCACGTGGTGTTGACAGCCACTCCGATGTGTGCTGGTGTCATCGGCAAATCTTTACCTCGAGTAGTCGCTCAGACCCCCGCGAAACTCTCTAGGACAAACATCGATTCCTATCGTGAGAATTTTATGGGATTACCAAAAACATGCTGGGTAAGTTGTCAGATTCAACATTTTAAAATTATAAAAAATTCGTGTCAGTTCATAATTAGAATATGGCGAAAAAAGTTTTAATATGTAAAAGTTGCGATTCCGAGATGCTTTTCTTTAAATTTGATATTTCTTTATGTGCATATAACCATAAATCCTTTTTTGTTTCATTTTGGTAACATCCTACTC
>JAVFBW010191129.1:0-10290 GCA_034783835.1 Mopalia ciliata
GATGATGGTTTGATAATAAACCGAAATATTGAGTCAATATGAATTTTTCGTCCTTCTTTGGAGTAGTCACCTTACTCAATCATTTTGATAATCTGTTATATTTTGTATGATTACGGTTTGCAATTGTACACATATTTCACTTACATGGCTACATGACTTGAGGTATGTATAGTTTTTTTTTGTAAATGGGGGACCCAGATTATCTGATAAAAATTTATCATGGGCATTCGTGTGTTTGACCAAAACATGTTAAAGTAAGTAACTACTCTTTTTAGTTATGTGTCAATGATGAATTAATGCAGTGCTGAAATTTCCATTACAAGTTTCTAGCATTAACTGAAACTTGACTTGTTTATTTGTTCCATTGGGGTTAAAGCCATACTTAAGGTTATTTCATTCACATGACGGCGTTCCAGGGTGAAGTAAACCACCCTTGACACCACTAGCAACAAAAAAAAATCATCACAGAACAAATACAGGACATTCGCAGGAAAATACAAAGATTTCACAAACATATTGGCTCCTGTTCTTGTTTAGCTCTAAATGCACCAGGGCAATAGGAAGCTCCCTCCAAGCACCTGCTTAACTGAAGCTTGACACATAACATATACTTCCATGACACAAACGTTGACAAAAAGTCATCTGCAGTATTGAGTAAGAAACAAACATGTTAACTATAACAATAGCAATTTATAATTACCGGCCATGAGTACTTTTAAATGTTTGTCAAAAAAATCATTTTCTGGTTTGGTCAATTCAGCACACTGCAAACAAAGCCGGACAGGGTCAACGAAACACATACGAGGCAATGGAAGCAATGTCTCTGAGCAACTGTTACAAAAGCACTGACCACATCGCCTACAATGGTGCTGTAAAAAAAATAAGACAATAAATTTAATAAATATCATACATACTGCAGTCATACAACACATGCAAAGAATTTGAAAGTATTAAACTAAACTAAAACTCTCTGTACTTAACATTGATAATTAACTTTGTTTTAACTTTAAAAAAAAAATATAAACACACAATTTCAAGAGTCAGTACCACAAATGAGCACCCCAGGAATGCTGTAAACAAACATCCATAGTGTGAAGGGTTTGAAGATAAACTTGTGACCTCTTTATAGTGTTTTCTGGAGAAACTGAACATTTTATCCAAGAGCTGATGTCGGTAAATTTATTTCTTATTGAATTTATTTCAAGCTGCTGCAGGCTAGAGGCGAAAAAAAACTTACCCGCCTTTTCATAAAGTCAAACTTTGTATCACAATGGGGTGACATACACTGGGGGCACTATTAAAAAAGAATAAAATGTTAGCTACAATAATTAGATTTATAACATTGCAACGCAGAGTTTAAATAGCTTAATGTGTCTGTCTAAGCAGGCTGCCACAAACACAGGTGGGTACCCTTACAGACTATAGTTAGTATAAAAGAAATTACTAGAAAGAGAACTCGAGACTAGGTTATTATCAAAATCAATCTACAGACTACATGTATTAACATACAGACCTTTAGCTATAAGAATGGTTCAAAAAAACATTCCAAATCAAGCACATTATTATGAACATTCATTTAATTTAGACAAAATGTCTTCCATCACTCTTCTTCGGCAGATATACAAAATTGAAAGTATGGTTTTGGATATAGATGACAATACACCATTTACATGTCAGAAAAAAAAAACGGAAGTATATAAAAGAATATACTCAGCCTTATTGTGTACAGAAAAATGAAAGAAAAATCATGTTGTATTTAAACAGAGTTCATGGATTATGGATCTCCCACCCCTGATGTGGATTTGCTTTAAGACGGGATGTGGGGCTAAGCTGTAGTATTAGAGCTAAACTGTAGTATTAGAGATATATCTTTTAATAGCTTGAAAATACGACCTGTGGTGAGGGCCTCAGTTTTACACAATTGTCAGGGGCAAATACAGCTTTCTAATTTGGGCGTCGCAAGCTGGTGTCTGGGGGTCACAGCCTCCCATCCGGTGAAGAAATTTTGTATTTTGCATGTCCATGGATAGCAGATTTTGGAACATCTTCAGGGAAACAATTACCACAGGTCTCAATCATGGAAAACAATTGAATGATCAACTGTATTTAGGGATTTCTCCACATGAATTTGGTAATTTGGGCCTTTTGGGAGCCGTCCTAATTTGGGTGCCGATTACAAATCGGTATGAAAATCGCTCTGTATTTGCCCCTGATTGTATCGTACTACCAGAAGTCTATCAAGTAGAAGTATGAAACCAGCCATTACCCAGTCTCAATGGCAATGTGAGTAGATCAGTGCTGATTGTTGAATAAGTGCCCCCTAGCGAGACATAGAGAAACCTCAAAGGACATGAATTGGATGTGAAATCATGGGTATATCATGCTTACGCTGTTTCTACCACTTTTCGAACGTTATATTTTACTAATAATGCATCAGTGGATTCTGAAACGAACTAATTCCACCATATCTTGCACAATGAGTCATCTGGCAATGTGAAAGTCCACAGAAAGTCACAATGCCGTTGGGACAGGGAAATGGCTGCTTTGATACTTCTACTTGATAGACTTCTGGTACTACCTAATGTTGACTTCATGAATATTCAACCACCTCACAAAAAGTTTATTCCCTACTACATTTGCAGAAAACTACAAAGTTTACAATTATATAGCATCTTTGTTTGTTTGTTCGTTCGATTGTTGTTTTAAGACAGCAGTGTATTCCAATAATAATTGACACTAGATGACAACCAAGATGTAAAGCGTTTATGTTGAAACGTTAATTTTCCTCCATTGCTAAGTAAAGGCAGCATTGCTACTCTTCAAACAAACCGCCCTTAGCCAGAAGGCGGTAGCCTACTTCAAATGAGGGATCAGAAGTATGACAAGCCAACTGCTGAATCACAGAACCGGTCCTATAGCATCTTTTAGTCTAGAAGAGTTTACAAGACAGTTTACAAGATTGCAAGTATAACGTTTCAAAAGGTGATTGCTGTGTCGTATGCCTTGCTGTATTATGTTGTTGTTGTATAGTCTTTCTCTGCAATAAAGTTACATGTGTCAGCTTGTACATGTCTATCCCTGGCCCAATTAGTATTTACCGAATTGTCGGGCACCCACAGCGGCTCGGGGAGTAAAAAAGGACTTGAGTCGTCTTGGTTCAAAGCGACGATTCTCAAGCCACTTTTGGAGCGTACCAACTTCTTGTCGGTGACAGCCATTTTCCGGGAACTCCGCTCAGGGCAGTTTTGATTAAAGTGGGTGGAGAAGTGTAATCGAAAACGAGGCTAGAGAAGGGAAGTGGGATACTTGGCGAAATAAAAGTTAAACAAACAGAAGTTTTCAGTCACGTCGAGGAAGACGCTATTAATGGGGCGCGATTTTATCCTTTGTGTTAAAACACGACTTCCTGGTCTGCTGATGTTTATCTTATTTTCTGTTATTCTGTTAAAAAGTCCAACAAAGCCACAGTGACCCAAACGATACTGTCAGTAGGCCTACCGACGTACCGTATAGCATTAGGTTGTATGGCTGATTCCTAGCATGTGCTATATAAATTATAATTGCGGTACCTGGATCTACAGTAACACGATACCAATTTTAGGTTACAGCTAGGCTCCTAGGCCTATTGCATCCACCGTATAACGAAGGTACCTGGATCTAGTTACAGACTGCCTTGACAGATGCTGGATCTAAATACATTTTTAGACGGTACTTAATGTTTGCGCAATGATCAATGTGATGATTATTATGATATACTTTAATATTAGGCTATAGGCCTATAACCACTGCTAACCTGAAATTATTAACATGTGAAAGAAAATGAGGAAAGTACAAGGGTTTTTTTTAAGTAGTAGGCCTATGGTGGTTTTTAGCCCTTAATGACTTATTACCTTCCCCATTTTCTTGTGGCCATTGTATATGTCAGGTATTTGAAATACAACACAAACAGATCAGCTTTGTGTTGCCCCTTATAGCTGTGACAGCACCTGTGCAACAGATAGCAAATTAGTGTTAGGTACCCTAGTACATTATGGGACTATAAGCTTAGGTCCAATCTGGGACCTTACATGTTCAGTCCCAGGTCTAACCCTTCTGGTGAGCCCTACATCCAGTCTTTGCAAACCCATGTCAGAAGTTGGATTAGCACAATGTATAGGGCTAATACCTCCGTCTTAGCCCTATCTATTTCAACCCGTGGGGAAAGCTGAAAATTGATCTGCCGCTGTCGCCGGCCTCTCAACACATGTATCTGATTTTTTCACGGTGGGTTAAGATTGGTGGGACCATGACGTAAGGCTAAGACAGAGGAATCATTCCTATTCATCGTGCAATAGTTGTTGCCCATAGACATAGAAGGAGAGACAAGTTTGTTGGTATGTGAAATTCACTTCTATGAGACACTGGTAAATTGGTATTGTGAAGCCATGATATATTTAGACGGGAAGTATTTTTTATAAATAGTCACCAATCAGGCGAACAGATTCAGGGAATTATTTTGATAGATGAGTCTGCTTCGTTACGCTGTAGCTGATAGTTTCCTATCCTTTGCTCCATCACTTCCACAGTTCCACTTTAGGTTTCTTATACACAATGTAACCTCTACAAAAAGGTAGTGACTTCACCAAAGACAGATTGCTACATCAACATGACTGAAGGGTATGAAATTACACCATGATTTTTTCTGGTTTCCACCAATGATGTTCAGTTGAAACTTGTCATTCTACTGTAATGTAAACCAATGTAGTGCTTTAGAGGTAGGGGAAAATCTGATTCATTAGGGGCATTTACTTTATGCATTAATAACTTTGCTGTGATAACATACCTTCATGTACATGTTCTCTCATTACAGAGACCCATATTTTTGTTCTTATTGCCATAGGCACCTTTCATTCCTATGCTTTGACATTGGAATGGTAAACTAGCTCAGGCAATGATATCCCAATGCAAATGAATAACGTCACAATGTTCTGTTAGAGAAAATATGATTGCAGTGCCACAGTTGCCTCTATTTTTAACATTATTACCTAAAAAGGGGCGCTCTACATTATTTTCGTGCAGCGCAACCGTGGTGTCGTATCTGGTGTGAATTGGGCTTTAGTGTTGGAACCCCATAAAGAGAGAATTTAATCGAAACAATCAGTATATTTAACCAAAGGGCCTCACTCAGCATTGCGTCATTTGGGCACTTGGTCTGTTCTATGTCAGTATTGCATACGCTATATAATGACGGTACCTGGATCTAGTCTGTTCTGATCGGTTGATTTTAAAAAAAAAACTTTACTCTTATCTAATAGCAATGTTATACGATCAGTTAAGTAAACTAACTCCCAATCGTACATCCAGTCAGTGGTTTGACACATAGGCAATAGCCCCATATAATCTAATTAAAATCAGATCTCAAAAACTCTCCTGGTGTGTTTTGTTCGTCACTGTATTGAGATCTAACGCAATCACTCCACTTTTACTGTTCAATTAGGTCAAGCTTACTGGGGTTCACTACAGGTCAAAGTATCAGCTGTCCAATAAAAACACAGATATCACTGGGCAATGGTAAACACCAAATTCAGCCAAAACAAGTGACGCTGTCTGATTTTCTTCTGTGTTCTTGTTGTATGTCACATGGAAACAGAGAATATACAATTCCACTCGAAGTTAATTATTTGTTTGTTGATTGTGCATGCGTGTATCCATTGGCCATTTAAAAGCACGTAATCGGGAAACTTTGGTTCGTCGATGGAAATATTTGCCTTTTACAAACCAGAATTGAGAAGCAGCTCTGTGATTGGTCAATTTAAGAAACCAATTGACATTGTAGGAGTGGTTGTGTTAGATGTCAATATAGCGACAGACAAACAACTCGGGGAGCATTTTTTAGATTTGATTTTAATTAGATTGTAGCCCCATATCAAAGCCATAAGGCTCTAATTTGACATCAGATGATGATAGTGCCTCGTTTAATTTTCTGTGATTAGAAATGCAGGTCGTGATCGCCATGTTCGCTTTGAAATTCCTACAAAAGCAGCATCCAGTTTTGGGTTGTACAGTACGTCAAGATGCATGTGAAGGGAGATAACTCTACTGTTAAAGCTTTGACATTTTAACTGAATTATCTCCCTTTAATCTATTAACCAGAAGTAAACAACGTGAGACAAAAGTCGCCAAATCTGAGCAAATCGATCTGTTTATTTAAAAGTATTTGTCAATATCAAATGATTTAAAGCAAAATATTTTTTACAGATACAACTTCTTTGTGAGATATGCAGACTTAAACATACTATAAGTTTACTCATAAATACATTTTATTCAAGTGAAAGCCAAATTTAACAGTGCAGGTAGTACATGTGTACTCAAGAAACACTTTTTTTAATTGCTATAAAAATTTTGAGGCAGGGGGGTTGACGTGATGCGGCGCTGCCTGAGAAACTATTCTTTACCTTTTTATGGCCTTACTTAAACCTGGGATTACAATATACTGGGATACATACGTTACAGTAGTAACCTTTAATTTTGATATATTACCAACTCTTTCGCGTAGTGGGGGAACTGGAGACTATGTTAAACGAATATTACATCATTTCATTCTTTAATATTTCTATTTAAACAGCTGCTATTAGAAATAAAAAGATGTCATTAAATATAAACGACTATCTTTATTCCGTAAAAGTATTATTATAATTCTTAAAAGTACATTTGGGTGAAAAAATATCTAATGTAGAACTACAAAAACTTTTAATTCACTGATGAAAAAAGGTTGGTCCATAAAGGGGTTTACTCCAATAAAAGGCACACATGGATACATGCTGATTCAATCTTTCCGTTTATTTTAAAACCATTGTCAAGGATGAATAATATCTATACAGAAGCTATGTTTATTTACACACTGTATATACAAAGGTCAAATATATTGCCTTAAAACAACTTAGAGAATTAACATTTAGGTAAGACTAAAATAACAGTAAATACAGGCTGGCATACACAGCTGGATGTTAAAAGATTATATCTGGAGTTGGATATTAAAAGATTATATATCTGGAGTTGGATCATGTCATTCATAATAAATAATAAAATCTTTTCTTGACAATGGTTTTAATGTATAGCGAAATATTGAATCACCATGTATCCATGTGTATGTTTATTGGAGTTGTAAGTTGACACTACAATACTGAGTAGGCTACCTGTTTGTATGTAGCTAGGGCCTGGATAAGGCTGAACTTCATATCCCTCTATATTGTAATCCCAGCTTGAACAAATCTTGATCAAATTGTAAATTAGCAAATTTTGAGTCCTAGAAAAAAGGAAGAATTATTTGTTGATAATCCTGGTTATCTTGTATTGTTTCACATTGGTCTCCTTTCATGTACAAGCTCAGGCTTGGAATTTACCTGTATATTGGTCTCCTTTCATGTACAAGCTCAGACTTGGAATTTACCTGTATATTGGTCTCCTTTCATGTACAAGCTCAGGCTTGGAATTTACCTGTATATTGGTCTCCTTTCATGTACAAGCTCAGGCTTGGAATTTACCTGTATATTTCAGCACATGGAGACTATACTTATTCTTCCTCAAAGGAGATGTTTAATTGCTGTGCTTCTGTGCAATGGTGAAACCGGAATTAGGTGGGCTTATGAATTAGAATTTTGACTAGAATCTCCTTGCTATTATTTATGCTAATATTTGATATGTTGTCTTATCTTTCAGAGTTTTTGGCTTCCCAGTGCACTATACAGATGTTGGAAACATTTCCAAAAGTAAGCGTTAGCAGCTGTTAGGAAAATCATGGAGTGTGCCAGTGGTGACACAAATTCTATCTCCCTTGAGGGACTTTTTTATGTATAACTGGGGTCAGAGCTTAACACATGATCAAGGATTTAGCACCAGTTCCCTTCCCTAACAGACAGCTTCCCTTATCCAACAACTGATCAATGGTCAGAGTTAAAGGGGTGATCAATGGTAGAGTGGGCCGTGAGAGAACATGCTGACATTGCAGTTATACCTAGGCATTACCTTGGCTGCTCTTCATCTCCCAGCACTTGGTTATTCTCAAATACGTAAGTTTGGATTTTTTTTTTTTCATTCGTGATCATTTTTCCCTGAAAAGGTGTGAGCAGGTGTGAGTAAAAGTGACAGCCATGCAGAGTGTTAACCAGAGGGATGTCTTGGTGTCTCAAAAGAAAACATTTGAGACACCCTGTTGTCAGTCAAATTTAACATGTGGAAGATAGGGGGACAGTTTCATGAGATACAAGAATCTAAGTAATAAAATGATATGCTTTTTGATAGTCTTTATTTAGCTAAAACATTTTAAAAAATGATTTATTTCAAAACTTATCTTTTGTTCTCAGTCTGGACATACATTGAAGGTGGCAAGACATTCAATGATGGTGCATGGAATCTGGATTCAAATAACCCTTGGCCTGGCAGTCGATCAAAGGCAAGTAGCTGGCACAATATGAATGAAGATGTATGGCTTTTTGGGGGCTATGGATTGGACTCTGAGAAGAAGCGAGAATATTTAAATGATCTGTGGCGTTTTAGTATTGTTGATAAACGATGGTATTTGATCCAGCCGAGTAATAAACTTAAGCCTCCTGTTCGAGTTGATGCCTCAAGTTGTGGTGTGCCTGGAATCCTGGTGGTTCTCTATGGAGGATCAGGGGGAGACAACTCAGTCTATGGAGACACCTGGGTATATATAATAGCTAAGAAAACCTGGTTGAAGTTAAAGACAAAATCTGCCCCTCCAAGTAGAAGTGAGGCTGTCACTTGGTGTACAATTTCTCATATGTTTGTGTTTGGTGGGCAGAACAATGAAACTGTTCTAGATGATTTTTGGGAGTTTTCTCTCAAAGATTTGACATGGAGCCGACTGTACTTCGGTGAGAACACTTCCAGTGAGGTCCAGGTGAATCGGCCTCGTGGCAGAAGCGGTGCATTTTCATGGGGTTTCCAGAATCACAAGAGAAACAGTTTGTATATGTTTGGGGGTGAGCTATTGACCGATGATTTAACAAACTCTGTTTACACCAGTGAAATGTGGGAATTCTTACTGGCTTCTAAAAACTGGAGTTTACTGTTAGGGGGAGATAATCGTGAAGATTTTCCTAAGTATAATAACTACACATTACATGGTCGTAAATCTGGCGTTTCATGGTCTGCACCTAATACCAGTGAACTTTGGCTCTATGGAGGTGAGATTCAACTGCCGTATAACAACAACAAAGCCTTCATTGGTGATGTCTGGATGTTCAACACAGAGTTATGCCAATGGTCCTGGGGTGGGGGAAAAGGAACTAGTGAAGAAGAAAGACTGTTTGGGTCACACTCTTCTAGCTCTCAATACACCCCTGGAGCCAGATCTGGTTCTATCGGCTGGTCCTATGAGAATAATTTCTATATTTTTGGTGGAGAAATACATACTGATGATAAACTAAAATGTGTAAATGACTTGTGGTTTATGGTTTCATCAACACCTCTTTTTAAAATATCACCATGGATACCAATTCTCATAGTATTTGTGGGATTGTTTTTGATGGCTATTTTGGTTGCGGCAGGTTTTTATTCTCGTGGTTTTAACAATCGTGCAAGAGGAAATAGTTATTCACTTGTAGCCAACTCAGATATATTCAATTCTTAGCATTCATTATATATTCCAAATAATTTATATTTTAATATAAACATTAATTTTGATGTCAGGTACACCTGTGTTCATCCCTCAGGAATAATCTGGGTGGTAGAACCCCCTGATGATCAGTCATACAGTGGGATGAATAAAAGAGGTTGTAGGAGAATCTAAGGCATGATAAGAGCGCCGCTTAATTTCTATAAGTGACTTATTGGGAAGATTAATTGTATATTCTGGCTCATCTGAGAGAGCAAAATTACAGAATGGGGAACTATTTACCATGATTAAGCCACTGCATGGTGAAATTATAAGCTTATAGACCTATATGCCAAAATGACCAATCTAGCTTGATTATAGTATATATTCAGGAATATCAAAATCTTGTACCTAAATGTCTACTCACCTGTGAAAAAGAACAATCACTCACTTTATTTATTTATTTTATTTAGCTAGTACTTTTTCTTGAAAAACTGGGCTAAGAAAAGAATTGCCACACAATTTCACAGTTAAAAGCCCTGTGAGGGAGCGGGTGGACCATGGCCCTGCAGAATACTCCCTCGGCTTCGATCGTAAGAGGCGAGAAAAGAGGTGGCTTTCTGTTGCCCTGGTGTTCACAGAGCTAAAGGGTAACAGGAAGCAGATTTGTTTGTGATGTTCTATATTTGTGT
>JAVFBW010191140.1:0-10290 GCA_034783835.1 Mopalia ciliata
ATGGATATTATACGATTGGCATCTTACCGGTAGACAAGGGTGCGTGGGTGGGTGGGGGGGGGGGGGGGGCGCATTTCAATCAAGGATGTCAACTCAATCTACGTTTATTAACTTTCCACGTATTAATTCAAACATGAGTAGATTCTTCGTCAGTGGTACTAGATGACGCACATTGGTACGAAAGCCTCTCTCTTGAGACGTAACTAGATGCTTTAGGCTGAATCATATTTGTGGAATTATTCATGCAGCATACATAATGGAGTTAAACTCTGGGTTTGCTATACATTGATTTGCTTCCCGGCTTCCAATAACAACTCGAGAATGATGTCAGTTGAGAAACTTCACCTGAAAATTATCTGGAATCCAAAACGATTCATACTCACGGTCAGCCTTGTGTACTTGAGATTGGTCGCTGATCGTTCCTCTTGAAGCCTGTATGATAATAACCAGACACAATGTAGAGCTTTATGCACAAACATAAACTGTTGTCACACAGACGTCAGTCAGTATGATACAGTTTTTATTAAAGACCATGAAGTAATCGGCGAATGCCATCGACAAGACAGAAAATTCATTTTCTGGTGCTTTTTAAATATTTGTAGAATGGCCGATACCGCTCTTTGTTTGGCCATTATTAAAATTCCAATAGCTTGTTACATATGGTAAACGTTTTACACACCGTCAGCTCCCTGACTTGGATAAAATACTTTGTTCAACAGTTAACTATTTATCTGCTCACATTCGGCAATACATAGATTTCTGATAGTGTCTATTAACGGTCCACGTATTGCCCAGCTTCCGACTGTGCAAGGGTATTAAAGACGCAGCACTAAATAAATTTGGTATGTGTTATTAAGTTATAATATAATTATAATATATACAATTTTTTTCTTCAAATAATTTTGATTTGCAAGTTAATTTTCATTCAGTTAAAAGTTACTATTGATGTTTTGTAAATATATTTTTTTTTCCGAGATAGAACAAGCACCATGGGGCATTATCCCCCTTGTACCTTAATGAACTCTGCTACTAATATATGTATATAATTTGTTTTGTGAAATACATGAAATGAACAATTACAGATTATGGAGTAATAACAGATAATTTGTAGTACACCTGGCTAAGAAATGTATGCTGCCAAGTGATAGAATAATATACACATTTGATTATGCCTATACCATATAAATTATTTCTTTGTAGTATCGTATCGTTGAATTTAATGGACGTGTGTTGAATTATTGATCTCTATTGGTATGTGTACATATCTAAATATAAGGAAATCAGGAGATTCTGTTAAATTATCCAACAACAATAATATCGAAAGAGTAGATTGTCTTTTTTTTAACATTTTTGATGGGATGTAAAAAAGGCCTGACGTCATTGATAACAAAAACCGTGAACACCATTGCACCAAGCTTGTAAAATAAGCAAATGATTTCCAAATTGATGAAAATATTCTGCTACAAAATAATCACGTTTTTGTACATCATGTATTGAGCTTAACGCCAGCTGTAGCGAACCCTTCTTCGTTTTTGCTACATAGTTTATGCTATTCTTAATGTAATTTATTTTATATGTGCGTGGCGATCAAATGGGTGACGGAAAAATTATCTAGACATCCCTCGTATCAAACAATGTATGGTGGAACAACCTAACGTTGCCATATTAAGAGTCCGTAACAGTTTAGTGGACATCACCCTTGCAGCCAAAATCTCCACCCAGCCAGTCGCGTCCACTGAGTGAGATGTATATCTTATAACCACCATAATTACCCCACATATTCCTTGACCACGTGGATATACAAGCATCGTCCGTAATCAATTAAAACCAGTCGGAAGCCAAATAGACACGTTTCCATCGACTCCGTACAGGGTTAATAGACTTATCTGTTATATTCCATCAGACCAATGGCTGACCAGATGGGACATTTCTGCAAGGCTTCTATCAGTGCTATAAACTAGCACTCCACCTATACATACTTTTTGGAATATATTGTATACGGTTATAAAGACACGGTTCCCTAAAGGTTTGCCGCAAACTCGGTTACCACACTTTTAATGTATGAGATATGAATTAATAGAAATAGAATAAAAATTCGGCAAATGAGAATCAAGGATATGAATAAAGTAATGCCCCACTCTTAGCGGTAGTAACCATTTTGACTGGGTGAATACATAATGAACATTTAAACTCAAAATGTGCAAACACAGTTTCAAGCTCTATTTGGATTACACCGCCGTCATATACGTAAAATACCCTTAAGCACGGCGTGAAACACCAATCAATCAATCAATCCTTATAATACACGCGCTGTTGTAACACAATGCTTATTACCTCTCCCAACTTAGCCTCTTGCTTTATATTTTAGAAATACGTGTTCGGTTTGATACTATGTTTTGCTTTCTTCTGTCCACCGTTTAACAAAATGTGTATAGCTTCATTAAAGCGGTGTTGTTTACCATTATGTACCTAATGATCAAGCGTGTGCAGGCTATTAACGCTTGTGCCTAATTGTCTGTTGAACATGTTCTAGCTAAATATGTGTGTGGTTTCTTAACACTCATCTACCGCCCGTGTGCTTCATTGTGAGCAACACAACCATCTGTTTATGGACCACAACATACGGCAATTGGGTTAATGGGATATTCATAATGGTGTTCGATATTATAAACTATTTACTGACTGTTGAAACAGGTCTATTTTTATTATTTTCTGATGTTAGGGTTATAACGTGTTCGACATCAGGTAGTACTCTTTTTTTTTTCAATTATGACTTTTAGTAAGTGTGTGCTCTATTTTAGTGTCCCATATGCCGGTTTAGTGTTGATGAGCTCGCAACACACGTGTGTTACAATTTAAATAACACGTGTTGATTATTAAAGTAGATACCACATTAACTATCGTATTAAAAAAGATAAACTTTAGAAGTCATTTTAGTTTGTGCGCCCTTCTGCACAACATCAGGAAGCAGAAGTTTTGCTATCTGGGCCTGTGCCAGGCGCTTACGAGATGAAATGAAGTGTGACCCGGCTATAGACCAGCACTTGGGTTGATCTCAAATTAATGTGTTCCCTTGGACCACCCTAAGCCAAGAACAGCGATTACGTTGACCATATGGAAAAATCATTGACTACTTATAGAGATAAGTATATAGGACACAGACAGCTATGGAGTGCTTAAAGGCGGTTGTTTACAGTCTCTCTGTTTATTCCGACACCATATGCTTACAGTTCTCAACCTGCTTCTCTTCAAGATCCCTGCATGTAGACTATTAAACCTACATGTGCTGTTAATATGGCGAAGCGAGGATTATGGAAGAATTGCTCTAATGTAAAGATAGGAGTTTTCGAATAATACTTTTTTCTGTCCATGACATGTTTATAGCGGGTAGTGTGGAAATATGTGTGTTAAAAACTAATCATCGGATAGATTTACTCCGCTTATGAAATAATACTTTGGTGTTAAATATTAAGAGTATTTGTTACGTTGCTGGTACATGTTTATTCATTGCATGGGGGTAACGTTGTTGGACCTCCGGCATAAGAGTGAGTCACACCTATAGACAATCCACCATCATGTAAGTGAAGCATCGTTGGATAGGAGAGTTCCCGTACGGCTAATGTTTGCAATCATTGACGTAGAGTGACGCACCGGTATCCGAATGAAATAGGATTAAGTAAATCGAAAAACTCAAATCCATCAATCAGAGAAATGTATGAAATACCAACAGAAATGTATCGTAGCTGTTTGTATGTTCTTGTTATGTCGTACGTCAAAGAAGAGAGCGGTTAAGTCAGTGTGTATAGTATCGTGTTATATTAAGAGCGAAAGGAGTTGAATTTACATGTACGCCAAAAACATTAAAACGCCTTGTTTTTTATACAGTGTGACTTGATGTCTTAGATTTAATGGGTAGCCGTGGCGAATTCCTCTCATCTTGTGATATTTTAAGATGATGTGTGTTGATTGACAGCTTTTAGTCAAATAACAAGCACACCCATTCAGACGATCCACCAAAATCCAGGCACTTGAGTGGTTGTCTTAGCGTAAGCACCTCTCACGCGAAACCATAAGCTATTATAAGTAATCCGCGGTTTGTCCCTTCAAAGACGCGATTTGTCAGCTAACAGTACTGTGACTGACCGGCTTAACAATATGGAATATGAGTGCCCACAATTTGTATATTGGCTGTAGCCTTCAAATCTGCACAGGTCGTTCGATATCATTAAATATATCATTTTGTTATTGCTTTATATTATAGTTTATAAAAAACACATCTTTTGATGTGTGCTAATGATGAATTTATTTGTTATATTTTCTATCAAAATAGTGTGCTAATGTTTAATTATTTTTTGTGCCATTTTTAACAAAAATATATTTCGAACTGTTATTTCATACTCTGTTCCGCCTATAATTACATTAAATCAATTTATTGCTGTGTTTCCGGTTTTTATACTTCGGCTAAAGAGATATTCCTAATTCACTGCAATGTTTGTGAATGTATTTACGCTTGGTGAAGTTATTTATTGGCTTGTTCTTTGGAAAAGAGTGTGCTAATATTGACGCTGTGTGAGCTGTGGAGCCTTATCGGTTGCACATGTGAACTGCCTTCTGCTATTACGAGCTCACTCAATTAGACCAGCCTCTCTTACCCAATGGCTCGAAATAAAACATCAGTAAGGGAACACCCCTCAAACCTAATATCCACAAAATGTTTCTAATCCCACTAAAACCTTTCTTTGTTAATCTCTGTGTTTTAAAACTTGCCACATCTTGCCACATACACATACCACTTTACATCGTAAATACAAATGTTTCCTTATACATTATAATGTAGATTATTACTCTTCACCCACGTATTGTAAAGCTAAATTTGCATACGTAATGTGTTATATATTCGTTATTTATTAATTAGTGGAATATTTTACATGAAAATATATCCACTTCTATTTAAAACAACCTGACTATAAGTATGACGTAACATAATGTTTTCAGCGGTGTATTATCCCGCCATAATTACTGGTATGGGTGTTGAGTCGACATAAGTTAGAACTGTTGTATTCACTAATTTCACTAGCCTTGAAATTGGGATTTAATATCGTGCAAATTTGTGGTCAGTTAGTTCGTAGTCAGGTCGTGTGTTTGTTTGCGATGTTTAAGCGTAATATTGGTACAGAAGGAGTTTTCTCAGCAAATGGTCTCCTTAGAATACAATTGAATTATACAGCCGACGCAAATGCTCCACTCACATTTGACCGATTTATCGTTGATTATCAAACTTTTACAATCAACATATATTGTGATGTTCCCTTTTGCGTCTGGAAGGCATCGTACATTTACTGATGTCTAATAGCATAACATGGCATAGTAGGTTCAATTCGTATCCAAGTTACGCAACATTTTACGCTGATGTAGTCCTATGTTTGGTTCACATTTCATACAGATGCAGTAGATGTTTATGAATGTATTATGTATGCAATTTTGCTGAGTATCATCGAATCTTGTCACCTATGTTCTCCTCCGCGTTACACATCCATAATACAGTACGCCCACCATGAGTTCCGTTCATTGTAATCCGGCCCTAACCGGGATTCGATCCCAAGATCCTCCGGTTACAAATCAGATGTCTCGATGACTGAATCGATAGATAATCTGATTTCCCAATCAGTAGATCACCGTTCTTGTTGTCTGGAAGCAATTTGCCCAATCACTAAATCATCGTTCTTGTTGTCTGGAAGCTGATTTCCCAATCACTAGATTACCGTTCTTGGTATCTGGAAGCGATTTACCCGGTCACTTGATCATCATTCGTGTTGTCTGGAAGCTGTTTGTCCGATCACTTGATCATCGTTCTTGTTGTCTAGAAGCTGTTTATCCAATCACTTGATCATCGTTCTTGTTGTCTACAAGCTGTTTTCCCGATCACCAGAGCATCGTTCTTGTTGTCTGAAAGCTGTTTACCCGATCACTAGAGCATCGTTCTTGTTGTCTCGAAGCTGTTTACCCGATCACTAGAGGCACGTTCTTGTTGTCTCGAAGCTGTTTACCCGATCACTAGAGCATCGTTCTTGTTGTCTGGAAGCTGTTTACCCGATCACTAGAGCATCGTTCTCGTTGTCTGGAAGCTGTTTACCCGATCACTAGAGCATCGTTCTCGTTGCCTAAAAGATGTTTTCCCGATCACTAGATCATCGTTCTTATTGTCTGGAAGCTGTTTACCCGAACACTAGAGCATCGTTCTAGTTGTCCAAAAGCTGTTTTCCCGATCACTAAATCATCGTTCGTGTTGTCTGGAATCTGTTTACCCGATCGCTAGATCATCATTCTTGTTGTCTGGAAGCTGTTTACCTGATCACTAGATCATCGTTTTTGTTGTCTGGAAGCTGTTTCCCCGATCACTAGATTATCGTTCGTGTTGTCTGGAAGTTGTTTATCGATCGCTAGATTGTCGTTTTTGATGTCTAGAAGCTGTTTACCTGATCACTAGATCATCGTTTTTGTTGTCTGGAAGCTGTTTTCCCGATCGCTAGATCGTCGTTCTTGTTGTCTGGAAGTTGTTTAGCTGATCACTATATCATCGTTATTGTTGTATGGAAGCTGTTTTCCTGATCGCTAGATCATCGTTCTTGTTGTCTGGAGGCTGTTTACCTGATCCCTAGATCACCATTCTTGTTGTCTGGAAGCTATTTCCTCTTCACTAGATCATCGTTCTTGTTGTCTGGAAGTGGTTATCCGCTCACTAGATCATCGTTCTTGTTGTCTGGAAGCTGTTTACCCGACCACTAGATCACCGCTCTTGTTGTCTGGAAGCTGTTTACCCGATGACTATGTTATGTTCGTGTTGTCTGGAATCTGTTTACCCGATCCCTAGATTGTCGTTCTTGTTGTCTGGAAGCTATTTACCTGATCACTAGATCCTGGTTTTTGTTGTTTGGAAGCTGTTTTTTCGATCACTAGATAGTCGTTCTTGTTGTCTGGAAGGTGTTTACCCGACCACTAGATCATCATTCTTGTTGTCTGGAAGATATTTCTTCTTCACTAGATTACCGTTATCATTGTATGGAAGGTGTTTACCCGATCACTAGATCATCGTTTTTGTTTTCTGGGAACTGTTTACCGGATCACTAGATCATCGTTTTTGTTGTCTGGAAGCTATTTCCCCTTAACTAGCTCATCGTTCTTGTTGTCTGGAAGGTGTTTATCGGATCACTAGATCATCATTTCTGTTGTCTGGAAGCTGTTCATCCGATCACTATATTACCGTTCTTGTTGTCTGGAAGATGTTTACCCGACTACTAGATCATCATTCTTGTTGTCTGGAAGCTATTTCCCCTTCACTAGATCATCATTCTTGTTGTATAGAAGCTGTTTTTCCGATCACCAGAGCATCGTTCTTGTTGTCTGGAAAATGTTTACCCGATCACTAGATCATCATTCTTGTTGTCTGGAAGCTATTTCCCCTTAACTAGCTCATCGCTCTTGTTGTCTGGAAGCTATTTTCCCTTTACTAGATCATCGTTCTTGTTGTCTGGAAGCTATTTCCCCTTCACTAGATCATCGTTCTTGTTGTCTGAAAGCTGTTTCCCCAATCACTATATCATCGTTCTAGTTGTCAGGAAGCGGATTCGATCACTAGATTATTGTTCGTTTTGTCTGGAAGCTGTTTCCCTGTTCTCACTTGATTATCTTTCTTATTGTCTGAAAACTCTTTAGGCGATCACTACATCATCTTTCTTGTTGCCTGGCATCTGATTCCCCGAGCTTGATAAGGTGCTCTCCGCTGCACTTATTGGCAGACTGCATATCTCCTATTGTATTATACATCTGCCCTATGACTGCAGGTATTTTGTCGAGTTTTAAGCTGAAATTAGCAAAAAAGAAAAATGGTGAAATTTTAATATTACGAGTATTCTTAAGCACAAATAATCTAATAAATTTGATTAGTGACTTGACAAGCTATTCGAATTAAAGTAAAATAACACTCGGTATAGCCATCATATACCAAGATAATGTATGGTGTACCATACTTACCATGTAGTGAAGCCAGCCACTGCAAATTCGAGGTATACATTATAACCAATGTGTATGTGTAATAATTTTTTAATTACTTTAAAAACATTTTCTTCATAATAGTCCTAAATCGATTAGAGCACAATTACACAAACATAAGTTGGTTTAAAATCAAATAGTAACCATTTTTGAAAGATCCGATGACTTATCATCTTGTAGATATCTATTCCAAAGGAAAACATATCTTCTTCAAGGTGTGTCGTTTATATACCTTCCAGAGAATTTGTGTGTGATTAGAAATATTCGGCGAGTATATTTATAGCCCTAGGTCGATTCTATGTGAACTGTTGAATGTCGAATAGCTGGCTTATTTTATCAGAAGATATAGTGTTCAGGTACAGTTTGCATGATTGGTTATTTGTTATAGAAAACATAGCTGTATATCCTCATGAAAGGCTTTGGTAGAACCGTAGCTCAGGATCATACCCTTGACTGTCAACGATACTATAAGGTCACTTCCCAATTGATGCATATTGTGAATAATTTACGTTTATGGTACAAACATTTATTGTATTAGGCATGCTTTGGTTTATCCTTTATAAACATATACATATTACAGGTTTAGGCTTCATGTTAAACGGGCGGGATGGATTTCTTATATGTTTGACAAATTTATTCTCTTGCATGGACATAAATCAAAAATAAAAGTCAGCTTTCGGATCTACTGTCCTGGCATCGGTTCTTATTCCCATTTATTGTCTGATTTATGGACCATATAATGGTGATTTTATGGGATACTAGTAGCCAATTGTTTCTCCATGGTGTCTAGTTTGCACACCGCACTAAACACTTCGGACGAACATAAAGACAGTAGAATCAGCGGTTACAAATTTTATCCCAGATGTTGATATCTAATTTGTAACAATGTGTACTAACTTGGGAAAAAAAAAGATGGAACAGGTAAAAGATAGTAAAAAAATAAGATTTTAAAAAAATCTAGAATCTGTTTGGAGTTCAACTGAAGTATTTACTCATTTTGCAAGAGAATCCTATTTTCATTTAACTAGATAGCTAGGGATCGTCTCCACCCAACGAGATTTGTTTAATCTTATGGTTTAATCCTGTTTAACGATGCGATCACGTAGCCGTTGTCATCCCCTTCACGTCAGATTCTATGAACATGGACATCACGACGATGGATACATAAATATGATATTTTGAATTCGTTTGAATAATTTTTTGGGGGCGGAGGGGGGGGGGGGGGGGGTTCTGCACGACTGTGAGGTTACACATATATAGTTTCCGGAATGTCGACCTGAGGGATGGTTGTGTGTCCAATTTTTCCGTTGGAATAGACATAATTTACCATGGTTACTTTCTGGAAAATTGAGTGAACCATATTAACAGGAGGCCGCCCGTAGGGATATCGCGATTGTCTGTTCCACGTGTTCGCCTAATGCAAGTCATAAATAAGTCCGGCACATCAACGCCTCTGTAGTATTACAAATATATAATTATCAACCAGTATGACTGATACTAACTAAACTTAGTATTAATCGGCATGGATGTCAACTTTTGATGTTAAAATCTGTTCGCCATAGTTCACCATTTAACGCCAGCTAATCCCACGAAGAACGACAGAAACGTACAAGCGGTTACACTTTTTGAACAGTTGTGTATTCATCGATTGATCATCTCTTATTTTAATTGTAAATATTGGTCTGCTCTCATACATAATTATTAAAGGTTGCATATAGAGAAATTCTGTCCACATGATTGGATGGACAGTTGTATCTAGACCTATAGTATTTAAGTATGAGGCGCAGAAGCGCTGTTTATATCTGTTTATATGTCATCTGGTGGTTTGCCAACAAATCTAGACACAATTAGATCAAGAGCCATCTTGGATGCGTTTAGGAAATAAGTTTAGAATCTGATCGGCAAAGTCGTAAAGGTTGCCATTTCGCAGTCCTTTTCTTCCACGTAAGATCACACATACATAACACACACGTGTGCTGTTGTTCATTGTTCTAAAATTAAACGGCATACGTTATACATATTGCTATTTTCGATATAGAACAGGTACCCGGACACCCCGCCAAGAAACAAACCAACAGAATACAATAACTAAGACAGCTCGATACACTTGGCGCCACTGTTCATGTGCCAAACTGAAAATGGTGCCTCAATGTAAGGTTTCCCTTGTGTGTTTCGAATAGACCCGGGAGTATAGGATAATAGTAGCTAGCCATGTTTGTCCCTGCGGTGTCAGCTGTAAAT
>JAVFBW010191151.1:0-10289 GCA_034783835.1 Mopalia ciliata
ATCTCCACGTAACTATTGACCATTGCGTGATGATCTCCACGTAACTTTTGATCTTGGCGTGATGATCTTCACATAACTTTTGATCGTGGCGTGATGATCTTCACGTTACTTTTTGATCATGGCGTTATGATCTCCACGTAACTTTTCATCATGGCGTGATGATCTCCACATAACTTTTGATCATGGCATTATGATCTCCACGTTACTTTTTGATCATGGCGTGATGATCTCCACTTAACTTTTGATCATGGCGTGATGACCTCCACATAACTTTTAATCATGGCGTTATGATCTCCACGTTACTTTTGATCATGGCGTGTTGATTTCCACGTAATTTTTCATCATGGCGTAATGATCTGCACGTTACTTTTGATCATGGCGTTATGATCTCCACGTTACTTTTTGATCATGGCGTTATGATATCCACGTAACTTTTGATCATGGTGTGATGATCTCCACATAACTTTTAATCATGGCGTTATGATCTCCACGTTACTTTTGATCATGGCGTGTTGATTTCCACCTAACTTTTAATCTTGGTGTGATGATCTCTACGTAACTATTGACCATTGCTTGATGATCTCCACGTAACTTTTGGTCATGGCTTGATGATCTCCAGGTAACTTTTGATCGTGGCGTGATGATCTCCACGTAACTTTTGATCATTGCGTGATGATATCCACATAACTTTTAATCCTGGCGTGATGATATCCACGTAACTTTTAATCTTGGCGTGATGATCTCCACGTAACTATTGATCGTGACCGGATGATCTCCAGATACTAAACTATGGGTTAAATACATCAGCTTTGAAGAATGTTATTTTACGAACTTCCCATCCATGATAAGAGTATAATAATGTATTTGAAGTATTAAATTATCTTTCGTTGACAAATTTCTGCTATTTTTTACTTTAAGTTTCATAATGCTCTATATAGTAGTTGTGACAGAGGTGTGTTATTTGGCTTAGCGGTATCGTGTACGCTTAGTAATCCTGCTTCGATGTACCGTTTACCGGATCGAGTCTGCCTGCCGATCATCAAGTATATGGGCTGGTCACACTTACAGGCTCGGGTAAATGTGTGGGTGGTTTTAATGAGGTTTCCGCTCGGTTTTACACAGTGATAAGGCAAGGTTAATTTGGACAATTCCTTGCCATATAAGTGAAATAACCTTGAGTACGACGTCAAAGCCCAATCAAACAATTAAACGATAATTCACATAACGTAAGCATTATAAGAGGTATTTATTTTCATATTCCCAATCACCGTTTTATTGCTTAGTGGCAACGTCGGTTATTAATATTTTATAACAAAATCAGCTGTTAATTCAGCATCCATTAACTTTATTACAATATCAATCGTTAATGCAATGTCTGTCACTTTTGTTATAATATAAATTGTTAATGCATCATGCGCCAATTGTTTTTGATTTTTTGTTAAAAATTCAAAAACGTCATTTTAATTTCAATATCAGTTGTCATTACATCCTTATGAAAATATTACAAACATTACCGTGGGTCTTAATGCCGGTAGCTTCAACTGTATTTACAAAATTTAACCATATTGCAAAATTGGGTATTCAATCAAAATGGTTTATCGTATAAACAAAATAAAAGCATTGGTTTCTTTGCCTTTTCTGTTGAGAGAATTCTGTTTTTCTGGCATGTTTTTACGAAACTTGTATCTTTTTTGCAAAGTGGCTTAAACCTTTTAAAAGTAATGTCCTTCGCAAGAACTCATAAAAAATGCCGACTTGGTCGTAAACGGTATAAAAAAGATTACTGGCAACAGTAGATTTATCTCGTGAGACTTAATGAAACCCCACTGTGTCGAGTTTAACGGGGTTAGTTCGTGCCGGGGGCCTTTAGGGATTTATGTCGCATCAGACTGAAACCTTATTCGTTGGACAATTCTCTTTGATAGATAACCGACTGTTTCCTCATAGCCAAGGATGTATTTGGTGAAAGGCAAAGAAGAAAAAAAAAAATCCCACTCAGACACGGTCTCAGAAGGAAAACTAACATGTGTAACGTGTCTGTGATGAACCATACGTTTAAACTGGTTGACTAATAGCATTTATCGCCCTACAGGCCTACTGGTCAATTTATTTATATTACAATAAATCACTACATGTGCAGGCTTAGCCAAGGCTCTTAGGGTACTTATAACACGAGTTCTCTTTTACTGGCCCACGACCTTGGATTAGTGGTTAGCCAGTTCACTTTACCAATCCTACTTCGATGTATTGTTCACAGGATCGAGTCAGTTTGTAGACCCCCAGGTATATGAGTTAGTCACAGATGTGGCTCCCACAATCACAGTTGTGATTTGTGCAAGGTTTACTCCTGATTTCCTACCATGATTAGACAATGAAAATTGTGAAGTGGACAACCCGTCGTCATATAAGTGGAATACCCTTGAGTACGACGTTTAACCCAATTCAAATAAACAAACCTCTTTTACATGTACTGGGCCTGGTTGATCGAATCGCTATTAAATTTAATCCACTATTATATGTCGTCACGTCATGATGTAGGTCTATCTCTTACCCGGTATTAGCAATTTATTGTGGTGTTGGCGATTAATCCTGTTTTCCTGATCCCTGTTCGATGAACCAGCCCCGCAATCTACCCCGGGTAGATGTTTGTGTGATTGTGGTTTTATGTCGTACTCAAGGTATTGACTTTATCTGACGACGGGTTATTCATATGACACTGTTCCTTGTTTGAAATCGGTAGAAAACCGTGAAAAAAACTCGTAAAACCCGATAGTGCCGGAGGTACGTCGTGTGACTCACTCATATACAAGATGGTCGACAAGCGAACTCGAACCCTTGGACGTTACACTTAAAAAGGATTAGTAATCTGACACGTTAATCACTATAAGCCGCGGCCGCGGGCCCCGGGTTTCATTAGAGAGAAAAACAACGTAACCCGGTAAAGGCAAAGATTAAATTTTTAGGTTGAACCCGGTTAATCACGTTATTTTAGTCAGTCCGACTGACGATAATCTATCGCTTTCAAGTTAAATATACTTGAGTATTCACTTAAACGTAGTGGAAGTGCTAGATTAGCTGATGTTTGTGGTGTTACTGAAATAACATTCTGAGCAATAAACCGCTAAAAATGCACTGTATTTGTTACTAAAGAGACCGTTTCAAACTGCGTTTAGTTTTAACTGAAGTCATGGTTCTTCTCAAAGTCCCGTAGTTGTTGTTTTGAATGTACACGCCTTCCATAAATATACTGATAGATACATCGTGTTCTGGTCTATATTCTGCGTAGTAATGGGCTTTACAAATTGTTTTCACATAGTCCACAAAGGGTTCCAGCAAGACTCAAACTTATAATTCGCGTTAACATATAATAACAGCGGAAGAACAAATCCCAAGCACCGAGTGGCTTATCAGTGAATCTCGGAGTCTGTGTTTTTCATTAGAGGTAATTAGTACCCTGACTGACATCTCCTGTCATCTCCGACAGGAGCGAACTGACCCGGTCAAAACTAATACATAGCTTTATGTAATATCCCCGGATGAAGATGAAGAGCTAAATATCTACACGCCCAGATGAACTCTCTGGACAAACTCCAGAATACAGCCCAAAAAGTTCTGAGTTATTTTTGAATTAATTGAAATACGTTCTGTTTGCTTTCAGGCCAAGGGAATCTATCTTGTGAAAAAGTTTAAAGCGAAGCTTACAACTCGTACTTTACCAGGGGAACTGCTGCTGTAGATGCGACACGGAGGTAAGCTTGGCTACAAACTCGGCTCTGTTAACAAAACAGATTAAGTTCCGAAACACTATTTAACTTTTTTTAAACGCACAACTGAGCTGCTGTGTGATAGGGGTGCACGGCTGTTCGTGGCAGCCTGTCGTAATGGGTCACTGGCAGTTATACTATGTCTGAAAACAAATTCAATTCTGTTTACCAAAAACGTGAGGAAGGCTAAAGACGCATTTGGAGACGTACATATACCTGCGGTTGTTGAAAAGTAAGTTTGTCCTTAGTTCAGAATTCATGTCGGGATACGAAGCTTTAAAAGTGAAAGTGAAAGTGAAAGTGTTGAATAATCTTGATATTTAAAGTGTCGTTGCACGGAGCATAGGAAAATTCAAAATGTGCGAAATGGTGTGTAATATTAGAGTTAGCAAATGCATATAATTCAACTCTTGGTTTGGAATTTCCTCGTCGGGATATCTTTGTTTACATACCATTCCTACTTCACTTAGTAAAACTAAGACTGCATGAGCTGACGCATAAACATTTTCACCACTATGCTAACGCGTAAACAGTTGTCATCAACGAAATTTCTGTAGAGTACTGTGATTTCAAATAAGTTTATAACTTCCCACTCTCTTTTTGCCCACTTTAAACATAAATTTCTGGAGATTTCTTCACGTGTGTAGATCAGAAATTAAAGTTCTGTAGACAAATAGCGTGTGATAATCAAATCGGAGTATTGGAGGGGCTGTAATCAATGTTAGGCTGCGTGACTTATGGCCATTTCTAACCTGGCAAATCCAAAGTGCTATTATCAGGTACGTGTGTCGGTGATGTTTGGCCGCTTAACCGGGCGAGAGCTGAAATGAATTCGATCTCTTCTTGCCATTTACTTCTACTCCGCTTAACAAGCTAGGTTAACAGTGCCTGATATAAACTCTATAACAATTAGATGGCGGCGTGGTGTCATGCGCATTAAAGACAATGACGAAAGGGCTCGACGTCAGTTTTGGATTAGATCGAGGTGAGTTGGACGAGGAAAGCTTCCATGAGTCCCAGTCATCTAGCAATGATACAGACGCCGGCCTGCCGAGTGCAAATCCCGCCGGCGGACCGGCCAAACCATCGTGTCTCCGTCGAACACCAAATCATATCGACCAGGCAGGCGAAGAAGCCTCGTCGGCGCTGAAATCAAGTCACACTAAACCGAAAAGGAAATTTCTAAAAGTTGAATTTAGCGGGATGAGTTCGGAGGACGAAGATGACAACCACAGCGATGCAGGCAAGGATTTTTATCAGTTTCACAGGAAGGAAATTACGGGTATCCGGATACGTGAGCGCCGTCTGTCACTCCTGGGCAGGCCGATTAATTACCGGGCTCATAAGCGTGATGTCAGATACAGGAGAGCCCAGGCTAAAGTGTATAATTTTCTAGAAAGACCAACCGGGTGGAAGGATATACTATATCACATTGCTGTGTGAGTACACATTCTTTACATTACCTTTTTTATTCTCTTACTCTTTCAAATGTTTTGATTTTCCAGTTGACAGCTTTGCGGAATAATATAATAAGTTGATTTACTGGTCTAATACCTGCTTCTGCATTAAATGGTCCAGCCGACATCAGCGTCTTTCTCGCCAAAAGGTTACCTCAGAACTAGGATAGCAGGAAACAGCGTCCAAGTTTAGACTCATAATTTATATATTATAAACAAGAGACAAGAATGTTTATATTATAAGGGCACTTTCCCGCGGAAACATCCAAGGGATAAAATAAAATAAATTTTAGTTATTGTTTAGGACGAGTCTGACGGACGAGCTCCCCTAGAGAGGAGCTGCCGAGTCTGTACCGAAATCTTCTTCTCCGCAGCAGTAAAACAATGCCAAAGCTCGTCAAATCGATAGCTTTAGACATAACGACGACTTTTCTTTGATTAGGACATTATTGATAGAAATATGTTTACATTTAATATAGAAAATTATGTTTTTGGGCTATTTCAGGAATTTATGTTTTTTAGTTTTAGGTCAATTTCACTTAATTTTCTTAAAACTTTCTGGATATTTTTGGGATGCCGTTTATATTTCAGGTTCAGCGCTATTTTAAGCTAAACTTCATAATGTATATGTATACAGATATGTTTCATTTTCAGAGCATTTGTTTATGTTATTTTGCTGATAACATTTTAACAAATTTTACTGCGAAATTTTCATCATAGAAATACAAGGATTACTGCATGTTTAAGTTGATTCACTTGTTAACGTTATACATGTTATAACCATTATCTGTTGTGTAAACCTGTACAGGTATATGCTGAATGACTTTCTAATTCTAGCTTCAATGTCCGGCAGTGCCCTTATTTATTAATAGGTGTTAAATATCACTTTCGGTCAAATAAGTTACCACCATTGTTCCGGGTTATCTGAATATACTTACATTTGTGGAAGTCACCTATTTTAATTTTTGCTATGTTACCATCAAGCGTCAACTTTTTTTTACAATTATAGTGTAATTTCAATTTACGATTATACTGTTAGTAGAGATCATGGACACGCCACCTACGTATTTATTTCACGATGTTGATATTTAAGATGATAATTGCGCATTGTACTTGATTATACTTGTCAGAATGGATGTTATATTGCACATGTATAGAGCAATTCAAAAAAGGGCTAGCTTCACCCTTGCACAACTGTCTGGTATTTATAATGCTCCAAGTGCATAACCGAACCTCGTCTCGGATGCATTTATTACACGATTACAATACCTACGACACTGGTATTTGCAAACCTAACCGAACCTCGTCTCGGATGCATTTATTACACGATTACAATACCTACGACATTGCTATTTTGTGCACCTCAACCTTGATTATTCTTACCTTGTCAGTTTAGTTACTTACCTGGATTTAAGACAATGAGGATATTATGATCAGTCAATGGATTTATGGATAATCTCATCACTTCAATGAAACACGTCAGCTTGGTCCACGTAGATAAGATAATCAAACAGGGGTAATTTAAGTAAAAAAAATCAATTTATTAAACAGAATGTATAAAACAAGTTGAATTTGTAGGTATTTGTAGTTGATTACAGGTGTGTTGAACAGATAAGGATCACAGCTTAAGCTTAGTGGTTAACTTGTCGGTCTACTGATCCTACTCCGCTGTACCGCTCACGGGCCCGAATCCGCTTGTGAACCATTAGCAGCATGATTGGGTCATATGATGTGGCTCCAGTATACAGTTGGGGGTTTACTGGTTTTTTACGAGGTTTCCTCGAGTTTTTGACCGCAAATAAAAGTGTGAAATGGACAGCAGGTCATGTAAGTGAAATGGACAGTCGGTCATATAAGTGAAATAACCGGACGTTAAACCGATATCAAATAAACACATCCACGGATCATGGACCATGGCTGGAGAGTACGTCTCGATGTCCCGGTGCTCTTAGGGCTAAAGGGTTAACATGGCTTCTATTCGTTAAGGCTTCTTTGATTTGTCCTTGGTCTGCCTTGGGCTTGTTGGTTACCAGTGCTCTCGAATGTTGTAATAACAAAACTCAGGATTAATGTCCTTGGTGCGGCTTTTTTGTGTTCTGCTTATCAGATAGGATTTCACCAGAATCCTTCACTTTGTTGGCTTAATAACACAAAATTATGTTTAAAAAAAAAATTATGAAAAACTTGATAATACGTCATGGTGATCCTGTATTCCGCATATAATGTCCTTCTGCGTCAGAATGGATATGATGTTTTTACTATAGAAGTTATCGTAATTCTCTTTAAGTCATTATCATTATTGATATTTTAATGTTTTAGACGTGATAGGGTTTGCGATATAAAATATACTGGGAGTAAGATAGCGTAGCAGAAATGAAAGCAATGTCAATTGTGCGAAACCAGTAACCAATGGCCGTTAAAAAAATTCAAAAACAGGTTTCCTCCATGGAAAGAAGAATATTGGTAAAATTTGATATGTTTGCCTCACGGTTTCATTGGTTATTGCTGGCCACCTCGATTTTTTTAGATGTTGGTTATATTAAACGTGGCAATGGTAACACAAAATTTCATATTACAATAAATATCATGCTATTACATAACTTTATGTTAAAGCCTAAATGTTAATTTGTTTAGTACCTCGTGAGGTTGGTTTCCTAAATGAGTAAACATCAACACAAACATAAATTTGATTGTTTGAAGATGAACATAATGAAACAAAAAGTTAACTACGAAATATCGACTAACAAGTACGTTTATATCTCAACAGAACACTAAACACCGAGTATCAATCTTTATATTGCAAAACACGATTATTAAGGAAAGCTGCATGGCGAACTCAATATGAAGGATCGATTAAACATGTTGTATGTCTGTTCAAAGAAGACCTAGCGTGCTTTTGTTAGGATGTTTATTTTGTCATTATCAAAAACCTGTATTGAAATGTCAATCATTCTTAAGTAGCTATTGTGTTCAGAACTAACTTGTAAGTTAAAAAATGACCCCTTTATCTTCAATAGGAGATGGCTAATTGTAGGAGTGAAACTATCCGAGCAGTACTGTGGGTTCAAACTGACTCGTATTACGTTATGTCTATACTCACACCTTGGTATATGCAGTGTATCTAAATTAATTGTAATAACGTAATTATGTAATAAGATTAAAGTAATTATGTAAATACTACTTATATACTTTAATTGCAAACAGTAGGATATATAATTGTATGTTAGTAAAATGATTTATTTCTGTGATTATAGATATTTGCAAGCATACACACAGTATTGGGCGCATTAGGTCTAGATGAATGGCTCGTTAAAGCGTGAGTCTGAATAAAACAGATGTGTTTCACAGTTTGCATTCCATGGAGGTGCTTTTGTTTAAGTGCCGATAATCAATGCGATCGATGTTTTTATTTTAAAGCACAATTAATTGAACTCATTGCCGTTTACCCGCATATGGTTAAGTGTTTTGAATTTACACCCAAGCTGAAGTACTTGTATCGGTAATTTAGAGAAAGAAACACGTTCTTTAAGCACATGTATTCTCTAGTTTAATTGTAGAGGGAGACAAGTGTGTCCACCGTGATGTATTCCATATTTCTTGAAACAAATCACACTGGCACAAGGGGGTAGATTAATTTACTATCGATCATTCATCCCATTTTCTAGATAAACTCTCAGACCTAAGTTTCTTATTAGATCTTAATCTCGAGATGTGTTATGGGCAACCTACATACATCTCGAGAAAAGGCAATGACCCTTTACATGGTATATAAATTATTGTTACATATGTAGCAAACCGCATATTCAGTATGGATTAGGAATAAAGCAGCCTACAAACTGGACACTACCTTAAATACGTTCTGACCGTACATTCTACGTTCCAAAATACTTTCTCTATGTTTACGGCATTTCCGATGTATGTACGATCAAAACACGACTATATCTGGATTTCTTACGATCCAAGCTATCATTTTATATATCACAATCAAAATTTTGATTGATAAACATTTAGCGAGAAAAACGTGAAAAAACGGAGCATTTTGTACAATTCGCAACCGTAAACGCGCCACAATAATGAGATAATGAACCTATACTTATAGAAAGGCAATGACCTGTATATAAGCTTGTATTGTAATTCCATGTATTGGAAAGGGTGTGAGATGAATGAACGCATGTATTTTATCGACATTTAGCCCAGGCTATACGGATTAATTGACCAAATCACCGTACATTTACTAATGTCGACTATCAATCTATTGTCTAGACACTGATATCATTTTCTACATTATCCTATTTACTTCGTATATGCAGAAGTTAAGAAGCAGTAATCAAAATAGATGGGTATCAATATGCATGTATATGATTTATTACCTAAGAATTCCAAGTCTGTTTACGTATATTACTATAACTAAGAGAGAAAGATTGCCTGCCTCCATCGGGATTCTAACCCGGGTCTTTTGGGTTACAGACCCAACACTCCACCGACTGAGCTACAGAGGCTCACGGCAAAGTGAGTCCCGAATTCTTACCCATGCCGAAGACGGCGGTTTTCTCTCTTCATAAAGCACGGACACAGGAACGCTAAATTAGCATCCTTTAGATCTGGATATTACTCACAATTGGTTTTTGCTTGAGTAAATCCGAAATCCTGGTTCTGGTATATATATTTTGAATAAAGGAAGAGAGACAATTTCATTATATATAGATATACATGTAGTATGACAATTTCATTATATATAGATATACATGTAGTATGTATGTAGGTAGCTATATAGAGAATTATTTTGGCATCCGGTACTGACATAAAACCTGGATTGGGCAGGTTCCCAACGAACTTATCAACTGACAAGGTGAATTGGATCAATAACATTCAAATATATATGCGGATGGAAAAGGATCATATTCTCTGCAACAAATTGCGCCTGGTAATCCCGTATAAATCAGTGTGTGGTTGGCCTATCTGCTTCAGATAACTTGAATATTTGAAAAACAGAAAGCATGTACTAATTAAAAGATATTACTTCATGTTTCTGATGTGGCACCTGGGGGGGGGGGGGGGGGGGGGGGGT
>JAVFBW010191162.1:0-10289 GCA_034783835.1 Mopalia ciliata
AATTTAATGCATCGAAAAATTCAGAGGCCTTAAAAAATGATTTCGGCTTTACATGTTAAGTGTATATCCATAACATTATTGTCCTGATTATGTGACTGATTTATTTGCAGTGAAACATATTTAATTCCAAACCGATATCACAGTTTAATGTATATATTTTTCAGTTTTACAACTAATTGAGTCAGATTCGGCTTTTCAGCCTACGAAAAATGCAGATGTATAGGTCCCTATTGTATGAAAACAATGAAATAATAACATTGTTTATTTTGTCACGGACGAAACTGATGCCTCAACAACACAATGCAGTATGTCAGAGTGGTTACGCCTGTCTTGTGATCTTGTAAGGTTCGGCGATTTTTGTGCAATCCGCTCTTCGAATAGAATGACAACAACAACATGGTTTGTGATTTGTGATGCTTTAAATGAGAGTTATGTCCCAAACACAGGTGATCTCGTTCACAAGCGGTCTTTGGCCCTCTTCAAATACACAAGTGTCATTCTACTTTTTCCGCATGACATGAAACCCTGGTAACAAAAGCAAATAAAAGGTGTCGCGCTGCTCTGAAATTGTTCTAAACACCAAACCCATAATACAAAACTCTTTTTTCTCCTCTATAAAAGAAGAGCTCTTCAGAGTGGACGGTGTTTCGCGTTTGAAACGAGATCGTCCGATACTTCAAGATAAAAGGTTCCGCCGCTGGATTGTTAACAAGCAGTATTTATCCCTACTGATCCAGATTCGTGAAAATTTTCCCGTCAAAATGAAATTCATCTCATTTTAATGAAACCGGTCTCTATTTAATTAGCTCAATGCACCTCAATCACATCGGACCACCTGCAAACAAGAAACCTACTTTGTGGCCAGTATGTAAGGCTTTAATCCTTGTCAGGCGGGCACATAGTTCACGGTGTCTGTTAATTGGTCAAAGTGGAAAACATTGGTAATAACAGGTCCAAATTCAATTTCAATAAAACAAATTACTTTCATTCTGGCTTTGTCAGATCACATAAAAAAGGAACAAATTTTAAGCCACATTTTGAGATCTAAACAATTACGGAAACACCGATTTTGTTTTCAAAACTATGATTTAGCCAAAAAAAGGAGGTCATTTTTATTATACATGGCTACAAATCTGCGGCGAATGAAATTGAGAGCATGTTCTATGTTGAGGTTTAGGCCAGGTCTCTTTTCAATATGAAATGAGACTGATCCGGGCCATACGATTCAATATAAGCTCTACAGTTATCGGATGTTAAGGCTAATGTCAATACACTCACTGTGCAGCCGACATGATACACGGGGCGGTTTTACTTCAGTATGAAATCAATATTAACGTTCAGATTTCATAAACATACCGGGCATACGCTATCTAAAGAAGATAAATATATCGTTGTCATAGAAACTATCTGATTTAATTTCACCCAGTTAAAAAATGTAAGCAAGCCGACTGGGTAAATTCATTACCAAAACTTTTATATTTTACATAATTTGAATCACTCTTGAATTTGAATCGAGTTTCTTCAATAGAGATGACTATAATTGTTCAGTCAAGTTTAAAGGTAAATTTTAAAGTGCAAACTATATGCTTTTCTTTTGTATATGTTGTATGTTGATATACACTTTTGTATCAACGCAGATATGTAGGCCAATGACACATTGTACCAATTTCAAAGTGTTTTAGTTATTTTAAGCCATACCTCGTATTGGATTTACACAGTAGAAGATTAACTGCTATGTGGGAGAATAGTTTGGAAATACATGCATATTACTGATATTCTAAATTGCGTGCCTTAGCAACGTATAAACAATGCAAGAACTGCATAGAAATTTGTTTTCTACAGTAGTTAATACTCAGATTATATGTTAACATTTTATCTGAATGCGTAACTGATATAGGACTCAGTCGCGTTGTTATGTTGATATAAATCTAAATACTTATATAGCGTTTTGGTTTAGATCAGTGATGTTTCTCAAAAATATTTCTTTACAATCTTGACCAATACCTCACGTGACTCTTGATGTTGTAATTCATTAAAACACGCCAATGATATAAAACTTTTCAGCCAGAAGAATACGTATAAAATTGTTTTATCGCGAGATATTGTAAACAGGCAACAGATAATTAAATAATTAAATAATTTAAAAAAAAATGTTCCATCTTTAGATTTTCATTTGTTCAGGTGTCTCAAGCTGTTTCATATAGTTGACCAAGTGACGGACATGGCTTACAAAACGTCTTGAGTGCTGTGTGACACGTTTGCTGAGAGCAGCACTCTTTCCTCGTCACTCTTATGTTTTGATAAGATTTCTACTGTGTAAATAGTATATGTTTATTATAACTTGATACCATCTGTGACATACAGGAAATTGTCCAAATCAACATTTCAAATTTTCTTAGGGTTTTGACAATTTTCGATGATGCTGATATACTATACTTAATATTTAATCATATTTATAAGTAATCTTTTTGTGGCTTGGTAGATAGAAGGTAATCAGGTTTCGGGAGTTAAATCTACTGAGCAATTATTAAGCATTTAATGCAAAGCATTTTCAATCGGCGCCGAAGTTTAATTCGACCTTGACATTTGACGTATCTGGTGTTAATCTTAATTTACCTCTCCCGCTCTGTAGTGGCGCGAGTGTCTGCGATTTGGGACCGTGATAAGTAGTTCATGAGAGAGAACCAAACAAGGTTCTCTTTGAAGGCGACACGATCTCTTTTGTCCGGTATTTCGCTGTCAAATTCGTGGAGACATGACCAAAGGTATTGAGGATGAGTAATTCGAGACAAGCGCCGGGAACACATAATACGTAGGTGTATGAAAATGTGGTTTTATTCGTGAAGATGAAGTCTTGGTATTACCAGATAATGGTTGAGCTTGTCTAATTCGAGGACAGTATGTCAGCGAGTCTTTGTTGTGAGCACGTCCCCATATCATAGAACCCGTGTGATTTGCGGTCCTCGAATGGTACTGGGTGGGGCCGATAAAAACCCGTTATAAAATTGGGGTACTGTGGGCCCTAAATAGGTTTAGCACAGTTAGGTAAATGGCTGATACACCCTTGTGCCATACGGAGGAGAGAAATTCTTCATAGGCCGCTAGGGGAGGTGGGGATTAAATAAAACTGAATATAATCAAATGGATAATGCCGTATTGTTAAAACCGTATTTACACATCTGAATTGGGGTATATCCTAAACGCAGAAAGAGTAGGGTACAATTAAACTGAGAGTCGGGTACAATTAAACTGAGAGATTTTTCCAGTGTAATGGACCCTTTCTAAATACTGTTGACTTGGCATTACTAGGAAGTAGGAATCTGTGTTCAAAATTTATTTTCAACGATGTTCATGCAAAAAGTAAAAACAGAACGGCAGATTTGGCACTTCGTTCACTCAAATTCTTCATATCAGTCATACATATTTTAAGTGGATCCCACTAATTCAAAAATCATTATTCCAGTTGAGAAGCAAAATAATATTGTTTATTTTAGAAATAACAGATATATTTAATCATCAAAACTTGATTCTATAGTTTAAAAATTCTACCTTATTAATCTATTGGTCAGTAATATTTTGAATTAACTGGATACATTTAGCATGCATTTGTAGCAAGCTTAAACAAGAGCAAGGGGTATAGATGAGAACTCATTGAGTATTTCAACTACTAAATATATACTTAAAAAGTCACTTGTCACCTAGAAATGTTATTCTGTAACACTATGCATACTTTATTGGGAAGACATAGCTTGTCTGCACCATCAATGTCCAAGGGGGCTTTATAACCAGGGTGCGGTATATGAAGTAGCTCGGTGCATTGTAAATTATCCCGTTATAAACCTGCCACGATACAGCGCTTAACTTCAATATGTGACAAACGTCATATATTTTCCGGTCAATTGCCCTCTGCTTGTCGACAGAGGCTTGTTATCAGTGGCTCAGACCCGGGCCTATAACTCGTTTATCAGCCCACTTTTGCATGGCGATATCTAACCTCTGTATTCATTACACCCTGTCAAACAGCAATAATCGGCACCGTGTTAATACTGCCATTAGTACATAGTCACCCGGATGTATCAATATGTTTATCCCGGACAAAAAATCAATCGGACGGACATGCTATCTGTCATGCGGTTTAATCTAGACATTTTATAAAACGCTGGAATTCATTATAGTTTAGCCTCATATCCTACAAATTCGTGTAGTTTAAAATACAAATGATGGTAACAAAATAAATTTAGCTCATGTTTGTAATCTATAAATCCATATTTTTCAGTGAATAATAATCACAATTTAAAGCATTATCTCAACTTAGTTATTTGTGACACTAACACCAACAGTTTATAACGGTGTACAAAGAGAAGAAATGCTGTTATAAATGCGTCTCTGAGTTGATATTAAGTGTTCAGTGGCGCATTATATGAATTTAGAGTTCAAGTATCAACCAAATCATCGCTTACAATTCAGACATTCCGGATGAAAACGTGACGTAACTCTGAAGGGACTTTGATTGCCAGTGTAATGTCTAGATGGCGGCAATGCGTGACGCTTTATCGTGAAATATGATACTGTCGTCAGTGGTTGCTGGTCTAACCTGGGCAATATGGGGAATATATGGCCCGCCACGTGACTCCTTCACTCGTATATACAACAGCCGGTGTGTCACTCTGTAGATAAGACAGAACAAATCACCTCTCGAAAGTTAACGTTGCAATTTGAAATCGTTCGTGTAAGGCTTGCTGGCCGGACTAAATCGCCATGTCTTTTGCACCGAGAGACCGACTAATGCCCCACAAATTTAGATTAAAGAAATGACGTTTTACCGTTTCGCCTGAATTGCACTGGAACTTCATTCCGATGTTACCAGGCGTTTGAGATACTAATGTGGCTTTGTCACTGTTATTAGGTCAACTAGCTTCTCCTAACTAATGATTTGGACATTCAGAAAATATATATAAATAGAAAGCACAACACTTGCTAATATTGCCGACTGTATAGCAACCTACCTGTACTATTTTCAATTATTGAGTTAATAATTTTATCAATTATACTTTCTTTACTGAGGAAGTTAAGAGATATACCTAATTGTTAAGCTTCAAACATATTTTTCCAAGATGGCGAACCATAGAACCAGAGGTATTGTTTTGAGATCCTCTATTGTAAGGCCTTTTGAGCATTCCGAATGTAAACTTTTTGAATCTTTATTGCAGAGAATATTGTGTTGTAGTTTGTGTTGTCAGGAGAACACCAAATAGGCAGAACATGTTCTGTTTAAACAAGTCATAGACAGCTGGCACAGGAAGTCAAAATGCCAATAGTCATATTACGGAGTTTTGGTTGAAATAAACGACTCAACAGTGGTCTAATTGCGTGTAATTATGACAAACATTTAGCGACTGATAACAGAGTGTTTTATGATTGACTCGTACAATTAACTGGCGTCAAAATTTCTAACCGAGACTATGGATTTTAATGAGCAATATTGTGAGCCTTCTCTGGCCGAGTGAATCAATGTGCTGGCGATGTGTTTTAAAAGAATTTAACCCATATCACGCATTTTTATCATGAAGTGGACGGTTTATATATACAAAGCCTACTATCACAACAATATTTCCATCAATAATAGAGATCAATTTAAAAAAGCATGTTTCCAAAATTTATTGTCTTTAATGGTCCAACAATAAGATTTAGAACCGTGTACAACCTGTATTGTTATTAAACATGCATTTACAACAAGTTGTTTTTAGAAACATAAATACCAAGAATTATTATTATTATTATTTTTTGCAATTGCGATATCCTTACAGCAGTTCTTCTGTATACTTGTACAATTTTGCTGTTTTTCTGAGAAAACATACCATGCTATTGTATAATATGTAGTACGCACCTGTTTACAATCTGATCAAATAAATTAAACAACAAAAACATTTTCGTGAAGATGATACATTTAGTTTATGTACGATCTACAACATAAATCAACTAATTCTCAATAAACCCATAAAAAGGCTGGACTAAAGACTACTTGCAATTAAGTTATTGGCGGTGTGAAAATAAAACAATTAAAATCCCTTTATTTATTGACTCGGTCCGGGTTTTACTCAATATTACAGCTTGAGATAAGTGTTTACAAACCAAGCCAACCTTCCACATATGATTGCTAACAGAGGTCATCAAGTGCAATGGTACACAAGGACATAAGTCAATATTAGCTATCAGTTCAAAATCAAACACTTTATCGTTAGTTCATATTCTTCATGAATGAAGCATTATGTTTACTACAATCCTATTACGATCAGACTTGGTGCGTTTGTTTCATTGGCTGGCGACTTCTGCTGGTTTATTGTCTGTCTAGTTTTTATTTTTATCAATCAGTATAGACTTAAGAATACACAATGGCTTAACGTTTTTTGTTTTTCTTTTGGTCGAAACTTAAAGCAAGCCCCGACAGTATTAATATTCCATACGGTTCATTGGCATTTTGCTTTTCGTTTGCTGCTCTTTCCGCTCTGTCGTTTATTATCGTTATTATCTAGTTCGCCTTTAATGAAGACAGGTGGACTAGGCCTACCCACATACGACATCATATTTTTATGTAGAAGGTTATAAACTTCTATAACAGGAAATCTTTGTAATCAATATTTGCCGACAGTCAATCTCTTGTCGACCTGAGTTATAAATAAAACGTCTTTCAGTTTTGCGCAAAGTATTGACAATGCAAAGTCGCCATACAATTGAAATACTATTGAGTTCGACATTAAATATAAAATGAGTGAACAAACAAACAAACAAAACAAAATAAATTCAAAACACATAAACAACAAACGAACATATAAATAAAAAACAATCGATGTCTTGTCTAATTATAAAATTATTATTCTGAAATGGTAATATTTATATCCGCTATTGTATTTGTTTTTTGGTGAGGGCCAGGGATTGTATATTTGCTAAAGTATTTAATATTTTGATTTTGGATTATTAACTGTGTAGAGATTGTTAAAGAATCTGTCGTGGATTATGTGATGGGTTGACTGGGATTAGTGACAAGGGCTTCTCACTCCGATTAGCTCCGTCTCATGGGGACTCCTCGAGAGTTGAGCAATCCGCTACATGCCGTTTTACTCGTTAGTTTCTCATAAAACCGCCTTTAATTTCGCATGAGTTCACAACTACAAAATAAAGGTATTGGATTAGAATGGCATAAGGTTGCCCAACAAAGAAGGCCGTGGCTTAGTGTTTAATAGTAATAATTGACGCTGACGAGGGCCAGTGATCCGCGAACAGCTGGCCTTTCTTAAGACGGTTAAAGCAAGTCGCATCTGTGCCCGAGATGTTAAGGACTCGGAGTCCAGAGCGCTTCCAGTAACTCGTTCAAAGTCTAATGTCTTTGACAGCGTAACATGTATTAAACCATCGGATGAGTTGTCCGCTCATTTGGCGAACTTTTGTTCCCTTCCGAAGCTGCATCCCTTTCGCAGTGCATTGGTTTTGTTGTTATATTTCTGTGGTCGTCTTTGGTAGTCTAGAAATTAATGGAGTGTTGTCGGCCTAAATACTCCTGTCTCATGCCCAGTCACGCACTTCTCTGTTCTCCCCTTATTTAGTGAGGCGACCCGGCCAGTGAACTCACTCTTGTTAGGTAACCGTCCTAAAGGCTACTGTAGACTCACATATGGCTCGAACACCACAAAGAAAATGTCCATTTCTTTTTTTTTCATATTTTATTATTCTTAACTGTTAATGAAATTCTAAATGGCCGTTTCAAGATTATCGGGATAGGAAGCTGTTGATATTTTCCCACCGTGCTGTCACATATATTCCAAACCGTTATAGATTAGAATATAATTGAAAATCGCCTATGTAGCTTATGCAAATCAGATTTTTAGGGAAAAGGCCCATAAAGCAGTATTATTCACTGTCCACTTTTGTTAACAAAAATATATTTTACGTGTCTACTACAAAATTGGCTTTAGTTTAGCTTTGCTTGCTTTTCTACATGAATACAGTACCCATCAATCTTATCTTAACAAAAATAAATCACTTGCTATTTTCTGTTAACATTTTTATATGCACAATATATATATTTAACAAAAAAACATGTCAAGAAATATTTACATATTTGCACTATACCTGTAATGTTAATATCTATTCAGACACTTGTCCCTTAAGAGTTTATCTAGGATTTTAATGAATCAACATCCCTGTGCCAGGGTAATTAATTTTTCGAAATATACCTATCGTATTCTTAATTATTTGTGAAATAAGCACATCATCTATCAAAACCGCTCGAGCTGCACGAGAAATTCCTTTGTCTGGCCAATCAGATCCTGGGAAATGGACTATTGTTGTCAATTTCCCAACATGTCTAGCGTTTCCTATTTTTGTCCTCATATTTATTGGCTTTAAATTAACGTTGACAGTGCAGGTTGTCATAGTTATGAAATAAACCATCAAGCATTTCCGTGTCACCAGAGCGTGTAACATCGCTTCCTATACTTCCCAATCATAAGCGGTTAAATTGACGTTGTCCAGGGAAACCAGTGGCTTTCAAATCGGTTGACTTTTGGCTTCAAACAGTCTCATAATAACCAATACTATATTGTACTCGGATATACGATGGTTTTAGAATTAATTTTTTTATTGCTTTTAATTTCTAACACAATATGCTCTAATGTGGACTTACCACGTCTGAGGTTTTACGAAAATTAGAATGTTTTAAATATTTGCATGTAACGTTAGACTTTTGTACATTTTCTAGATATTGGCCCAAAGATTTTCTGAATAATTGATTTTGTGCAGTTTTCAATATTACGGCATGCATTCAATTGATGCAGTTTTAATTTTTTGCAGTTTAATTTGTGATGTGTTTTGAATTTTTTAATGTTTAATGGATTCTCTTGCATTTCGACTTCGGTTTCACTCACCATTGTTTAGGTATTGCTACAGATTTGTCATTCGTAATGTAGTCTGGTATTAAATTTACGCTTGGTCGCGTTTCGATCTTTCGTTTCCGGAAAGGTTGAGGTCTGGCTGCGTCTAACAATACATGTCGTTTACATTCGTGCCGTCAGTGACATGTAAGTAGCGGGGAGTTTTTGTTCTCGATCACTTAATAACGGAGGCTGGTAAATATTATCACCTGAACAGAAATCACCTGAGCGCCCACCACTAACGCGCCGTTATTAACTAAAATTGTCCTCAATTCATTATTTTATTCCCGATAACAAAGTCATCTAGCAGGTGTAGTCAGTTCTAACAGCATGCTATAAATCTGTACAAACAAACCGTGTGCTATGGTCAGAAAAAGAATGAAACAAATGAGGTAGAGGGATGTGAGAGCGACCTTTCCCGCTAAATCCCATACACACTGTAATTAACGGTTGTATTGGGGATGTATCTGTCAAAGCTAGTGCCATTCAGTTTAGCGGCTGCTGGACGAAAAACAATAATGGAGACATTCGGTGTTCATAGTTGTCAATCTTTGCAGGTTCATTGGGGAGAAAATAGCTTCTAGTTTCATATCCTGGCCTGTGGTTTGTGTCTTGTGTGTAAGGGCGGCCTAAGGTAACTGTTATCAGTTCCCAGCCAGTCAGACCGCTTCCAATAATTTCCGTTCTGATAGTCTCTGCAAATATCTGTTATTGAAATTTGGAGCGCTTCTGTCGGCCCTCAACGCCTGCGGGACCGTGCCCTCCTTGCAACGTCTTCAAAAGAGAAAAACAAAAGATCTGAACTGATTTGGGAGCTTGCGATGTTTGCTCGGCTTTTTCACACAGCTTCGCATTTCCCTACTCCGGACTGCCAGCGAATTGTTTATGATTTTATTAGTCGCAACAATAATTTTTAACGTAGAAAGCATGACTCAGGAGTTCGTTGTTGGTCCAATTGATATTTACCCTCTCTCCTTTCACCTTGGGCTCGTCAGGTTTGCCCAAGAGATAAACAATCTGTAAACTGTCATTTGCCGACTGTTCGGGTTATTCCGGGCTAAATCTGTTGCAGTATTTCCTATATCGACTGGTTGCCATTGGATCGTTCCAAACCTCCACAACCTTACAACCTAATCTGATTTTCTTTAAGCACAATCCTATTAACGGTTTTTTTCAGAAGTAAACAGACTCCTCGATTAAGTTGTAAACACGCCTGATGTACAATTCGTTAGAAATGGTACAAGAGTTAGCAGTACACCAATAACAACAACATTATAGGCTTACTGTATTTTCGTTATTTTGGGATAACTCTTTCTTAGTTTGAACAGATTCTAGTTCAGAAAATTTTGCAGGTTGAAACCC
>JAVFBW010191173.1:0-10288 GCA_034783835.1 Mopalia ciliata
TATATGCTACTTGAAGCTTCGAAACAGCAGAACGCTTCCATGATTCTGAACTTTATTGTTGAAGTATATAAAACAAATTCATGGCCTTACCCTGACTTAAACCGTTTTGTTTTCTTCCTTGAACATTTTTGGGTTAGATCGACCCATAATATGACCCCTTGGTAGTTCATTTTCATGTCAAAATCTTGGATTTATCGACAGTAACACTTGCTTAAATAGTCTTCCCGTGAATGGAAATTAGGTCATATGGATTCAACGTTATATCTTATTCAGACACAGGCCTTATTTGTAGGTTTGGTATAGCCCTTAATGACGTCTTACCCTTTCCATTTTCTTTTGGCTATGTTATTTGTCACGTTGATACCTGACATATAACATGGCCAAAGGGAAATTAGGGCTAGGATTGGTAAAGATGCATGTCGTTGCTCTATTGACTGTAAACACAACTGTAAAAACCTATTCGCATGTACGGCTCCCTCCAACTATTCCCCCCACTATATTGTATCAAGGTTTTGATTGTAAATCTGGAAAAGCTTGATTAAGGTAGCTTTCGCTGTTTTGAGGTATATATAAGACCAAAACGACCCACGGGAAATAAATAGCTATCTGTGGCCAGTTTAACCGCCACCCCCTTAAAAACGCCATAAAAAAATGCTGTCAAGAAGCCCCAAATGGTCTGACCTAATTGATTTCCTTCGCGGTCATTCTCTTTTGGCCACCTTCGGCACGAAACGCTAAACATGTCTCCCATGCAATAATCGGTGACCTTAAGCAGCATTCTAAAATACAATCGACTCTACTGCCTACGTCGAGACATTGACTCTAAGATACACTCAGGCTATCGTGTTTTACACTTTTTTTAAAAAAATTTGCTGATCTATGGCTAACGTCGCCCCAAATAAATGGCCTGGCATAGCACACGGAATCAGACTGCCTATGCTTTAACATTGCCGGTTGTTCGTTTTTCGAAAATTGTTACTTTTTCCAAGAATTATGTTTTAAGCCATGGGGAAAGAAAATTCATATGGTTTCATTAATGTTAACCGAGTGATGTGCAATATTCCCTGTACCGCCAAGGTTAAAAATCGTGAATCGGCCCTCTCTTACCGAAAACCGATAACGTTATTTTGCAAAGGGACGTCCCTCTGCTGTTGTAACGTCATAAGTGGAGATCCCCGTATTACAATCCACCCCTGGCTATCTATTGGGATTCTTCCCATTAACATGGGGAATGTGCCAAGGTATTTCGAGGGACATATGCTATGAGGTAAAATGTTTAAACAACCACGGGTCATTTATAGTAAACAATTTTGTGGATTAGACTGGGATTACAATATACATAGGTTAACATAGACCCGCCCACCTCAATAGTCAAGTTTTAACAGACAGCAGTCGCTTGAAATACCTTATAACGTTTGGTAACCCTCAAGTGCCATCTAGCTTTTCATCGCGGACTCAATCTTTAGGATAGAGCCGCGCCATCATCATAAAACTCACGAATAGGGGGTTTAATGTACAAAACAAAAACCGCTTTACGACCATATTTATGACCAAGCATCTATACGTTAGTCCTAGATTTCACGACGTCGATGGTTTAAATCAAATGACCTTCTAAAAGATATTTTTTTTTATAGCAAAACGGCGATTTTTAAAAAATGTAATTGTCCTGAGGCTTATATTCAGGTGCCGACCTATATTTTATTGTTTGATTAGGGTTTAACGTCGTACTCAAGGGTATTTCACTTATACGACGACGGACTTTCCACTTCACACTGTGTATTGCCTTATTCTGATGGAAGAAACCTCGTAAAAACCACACCCGCAATTGCCGGAGCCAAATCGTGTGACTCACTCATATACCTGATGGTCGACAGACGGACTCAATCTCATGAACGGTAAATTGGAGTAGGGTTAGGAAGATGCGCACGCTACCACTAAGCCACGGTCCCCGGTATTTTAGATTTTGAAAACAAAAATATTGTCAACGTAAATTACTGCATGTGGTCATGTTTGGTGATAAAGTATCTCCCAATATGTAGCCCGCCATCTTGAATTACGGGAGTCCGGTTGTAGTATTTTTGTTAAATACGCATCCCATTCCATCAACATGGATAATTTCTAAGCCCAATTCGTTCGGACACCGTCCTAAGACTGACAATCATACATGGAATTATAAGTTACGAGTGTGAGCAGTTTGACAAGTTGGATTTTGCAACATCTGTAGCTGGTTACCCCAGGATTGGTAGAACAGGGGATATAAGGTTAGTATTAATTACGAGTCTGTATTCAAGACTGCAGATGTTTACGTGGTATCTAAGAGGCGTTGCCGTTTAATTGGCTGTATGAAAAAAAACCAAAACTTTGTTAACAAATTCAAGTCTATAAGAAGATTTTATATTAAACAAAACCAATCGAGTATTTTAATTGGATGTGTAAAACTGAAAGCCTCTTCTGCATATCCTCGGGAAACGGGGAATGCTTTAATCAGAGGATATAAAGAAAGAATTTCTGTACATCCGATATTTTAATCACGCTAATGATACCAGGAAAACTAATGATACGGCAAAGGAGTTGCTCAATATTTCCATATTAACCTTTAATAAATGAAACACAGAACACCGACAATGATGCCAATCTCTATTACCCTATTCGTTGGAGTCCAGATTTCAAATCATACTTTTTTCCAAATCAGTCGACTGTAATATGTTTTTTTACAAACATGAAATAAAAGACATAAACAAAACTATTATTCCAAGCTCTACACGCCTCAAGAATCTATCATATAAATTGCTACAAACGCACTAAGTTGTGACACAATAAGAAACTATAACACGTGCCTTAAGATGGGCTGTTGTGTTTAAATGTTATGCAATTAGCACAATAAATAGAGATAACAACAAAGTAAGTTAGTCCTTGTTTTATTTAAAGAATGGTTATTTTCTCAAATAATCGACAATAATAAAATACTGGTGACGATTTCCCCATGTATTTCATAATATAACTGTCACAGGAGAGTCAATCACCGTCAATACTGGATTTCCTAAGGACCTCGTAAAATCTCAGAAGACCTGCCTACCCTAGAAGAACTTTTTGTAAAAAATTATTTTCGTGTTACAACATAGCACAGTATTTTTAATTTTGGTGTGTTTTTTGATGGCCTATTGGTGTATTTAACATAAATTATGTGTACAAAATAATCCAGAATACACAAAATAGGCAGGTCTGGGTTTGCATTTAGGCATTTTAGTTTGTCTTTTGCCTTCAGTCCTTTGTGCTTACACAGCCAACAAGCCTTTGTTTATTGTTCAAGCGTTCCTGATGAATTTTTATTAAATATTAATGATTGATTGTAACACCTTATTGAGGAATATTTCACTAATTTGGCAGCTGTGCTTTAAACAGTTATTGACACTGGCTCAAGTCAACAATAACATGTGATTGATTGATGTATTTGTTGGCGCTTAACTTCCTCATATTTAAGATAGTGGTATATTACAACAATAATTGATCCCTGAACAACCACAATGTGTACAGTAGTTGGATAAAGTTGGAAATTAATCTTGCTCTACTGGGGCCAGTTGTTCAAAAGTGTATCAAAACTTTAAACCATTGTTGTATGACCGCACATAACAACTGAGTATCTCTGTGACGTTGCAGATTTAAGCCTGGCTTAACTTTTGAACAACCCAACTTGGTAATTAAAGGCAGCACTGTTAGCGTCTAATCAAACTGCCTAATAGACAGAGGCCATAATATTTCATGTTTAAATGTTTTATCAGGGTTCAACAGCACACTTACATGTAGGTTATATGATACAATAAAAATGCATCAGGTCTACAAACTCGGAGTATGGAATAATAATTAATGATATTATACCTCATTTAAATTTCTCCCTATAGTTTGCAGATGTTTGTTGGGGGCTATATTTGGCGATAAAGGCCCGCAACATTATATTGGCCCACAATGTTTTTGAATTACTTTCCTTGGTAGTACTCTTCACTGTACACACTGGAATACTATTTGCACTATAACAGATAAATTTGCTTATCTCATTAGTAAAGACTTACAGAGAATTGAGGAAATTCGGTATAATATGACAAATAATGCAGGGGACTTAGGGCCAAATGGCAGTTTATGGAGTGGTGTATGGACCTTAGCTTCGCTTCAGCCCATGTAACTTTTCGTGGGTGACTTACCAGTCCATAAACTGTCCTATGGCCCGCATTCCCCTGCATTATTTGTTAAATATTAAATTTTATCAACCTTTCTTTTTTCAGGATTAGGATTATCCCAATTCTACCAACTTAACCAACCATTTTGTATAACTACTTGGTATAGCATACATCAACCTGTTAACTTTATTTGAAGATCATTATCTTTTAAATAACTTCCAAAATAGTATTTTTGTGGACGAATTTGAGGTGATATAGCATATTTTAAGTAACTGAGCTGAAGGATCATTTTCAGGTCATGAGACTGGACAGCTGGCTAACAGATTGTGTTGTATCCAATACAGTTGCAAAATGGTAATGTAAAAAATTACAATATTTTTTAATCAATTATCATAATATCCTTGGTTGATCACAATAAGATTATATGACACCAGCTGTTAAATCAGCTGGGCTTTTCAAAATCCAAACAGAAGATAATATATCTGACACAAAACATAAAATATTTGTAAAAATATTTTGTTTTTTACACTTGATCATTTTGTTTGATCACAATCAATTCATGAAACTTGCCAGTGACATCAGCTGTTAAAACAAGAAGGTTTTTTTAAAATCCTACATTGGAGATAATATATTCTACACACAACATGAAAAAAGCTGCCCTTGTGGACCAACAGGATGGACAAAAATGGGTCACAGGAGTCCTCCTTTGTGGCGTTAATTATTGAACTTTGCCAATTTAATCTAAATAAATGCTGGGATCTGATTGGCAGGAAATGTGCTGCAAGACTTCTAACCCTGTGGCACCACCACATGTGGTTGATATGGTGTTAGCTTATTCTTCTCATTGCAGGTAAAAATCCACTTGGGCTTGACAAATATTAACATAGGAGCATCAGACAACGCCTGGAATAACAAGAAAAGCATGCATCTGTGAAACAAACAAAAACATCCCAATATGTCATAAAACATATCACTTTTATTCCTCAGTGGTAGTATATTTCAAGTTTTGAATAAGATTTGTTTGCTCGATTGATTGTGGTTTGACATCATACTCAAGGTTATTTCACTTATATAAGGGCATTTTGGCACTTCACACTGCTTCATGCACAATTACATAGGGAAATTGAGAGGAAACCTTGTAAAAAGCAGCCCTACGATTGCCGATGCCCCATCATGTGAGTTGTTCATTTATGTGATAGTTGACAGATGCACTCAATCCCGTTAACAGTACATCAAAGAAGAAATAGTAAGCACACTTGGTAGTAACCACTAAGCCACTAAGACCGGTGGGAGTGCCACAATGATTAAATTGCATCACTCAAATGTTGGTCAAGCTTTCACCTTAAAACACATATCAAACAAAATGTGAAATGCCTTCATACAATGTAGTCAAACTGTAATTATTTTATTTTCAAGGAGATACAGATTTAGTTTCTGTTAGTGATTTACCTCATCAAAGTTGTCATCCCAGGCTGAATTGGTAATCACAAAGTGAATGTTATCTTTCATGTAGTCACACACTTCACTGGAATTAGGAATAGAACATATATGTTAATAGATATACTTTAAGAAAAATGTACATGTCTCGAATGGGGATTGCACCCATTTGGTGATTGGGGCTATGGTTGGTCTGTCTTGTAAGATGACATCAAATTTAGTACCAGGATTAAGATCAGTGTTAGGTCGGTCTGTCTTGTAAGATGACATCAAATTTAGTACCAGGATTAAGATCAGTGTTAGGTCGGTCTGTCATGTAAGATGACATCAAATTTAATACCAAGATTAAGATCAGTGTTAGGTCGGTCTGTCATGTAAGATGACATCAAATTTAGTACCAGGATTAAGATCAGTGTTAGGTCGGTCTGTCATGTAAGATGGCATCAAATTTAGTACCAGGATTAAGATCAGTGTTAGGTCGGTCTGTCATGTAAGATGACATCAAATTTAGTGCCAGGGTTAAGATCAGTGTTAGGTTAAGTGTTAAGTTAACTGTAAACCATTTGGGTGATCACCTTTGGAATTAATTGCCCATATACCATTTCTAAAACTGATCAAATACGTAATCTATTGTTTAAATAGATACAAAAAAAAAGAACACAATTTTGTTAAAAATGTATTGAATACAAACCCGTTAAATGCTATGATATATCTATTTAGTAGACGTTTTTCAGCAGGAGGAAAATCACCATACAGGAAAAAGTTTTTATCAGTGAAGAAATCTGGGAGTTCAGGGAGGCCAGAATCAGAGTCATCATGAGTCTCTGTGGAGGTCTTATCAGAATTTTTCTTTCCATTTTTCGGTTCATCATCATCATCGTCTGTCGACGCTCCATACGGATCTGTCTCCATTTTCTTCGGCTCAGCTTCTTTGTGGGCTTTCTTCTGTTTTTCTTTCAGTCTGTAGAATCAAAAATCTAACTGCTACAATATTGCTTTAGGTTTTTTGGGGATAACACTTTCTTAGTTTGAACAGATTCTAGTTCAGAAAATTTTGCAGGTTTTAACCTGTCTGGGAATTGAACTCACGGCCCTGAGTTCAGCGATCTGGGACATTAAAGCCACATATGGTTCAAGAAAATGGTGAAAAAGTCAGTATTACCACTTTTTAGAATATAATTTTTCCTCACAAATATATTTGTGGGCATTCAGGACAATTTGTTGGGCTTGATTGCTGTTTTACACTGAATGTTATCGTTAACGGCACAGCACGTGGGAATCCATCGAGGAAGAGTGCTCTCGTAAATTGATCTCTTAAACTGACCCACCTTCTAAGCTCATCTTCTGTGTCTTCCCCAGAATCTTCAACATCAGTATCACCGCTATATTCAGCTTCTTCTTTTTTATGTGCCGGAGGAGTCTTTTTGCCCTTGTTGCCTGGGATATAATAACACATTTTAAAAATTTTATTACAGAAAAAAACCATGTCATGTAAGCAAAAACCAATGTGAAGTAGTTTGGTTGATTGATTGGTGTTTAACGTCGTACTTAAGGGTTTTTGACTTACATGACGACAGATTGTCCACTTCACACAGTACACAGCCTTATAACAATTGAAAATCCATAGGAAACCTCGTAAAAACCACCCCCGTGATTGCAGGAGCCATAACATGTGACTCGCTCATAATTGTCATATACCTGATGGTTGACAGTTGGACTCGATCTGGTGAACGGTAAATCGTAGCAGGTTCTATTTAAGAAGCGCACTCGCTACCACACAGTCACAGAGCCCAATGTGAAGTAGTAGACTTAACCATAAAGAAGTAGACTTAACAACTTAACCAAACCTTGTTTGTTTGATTGGTGTTTAACGTTGTACTCAAGGGTATTTCACCTATATGATGACAGATTGTCCACTTCACACAGCCTTATTATGGTGGAAAACCAGGAGGAAACCTTGTAAAAACCACCCCCGTGATTGCTGGAGCCACAAAATGTGACTCGCTATATACCTGATGGTCGACAGGCGGATACAACTTGGTGAACAGTAAATCGAAGCAGATTCTGTTAAGGAAGCGTACTTGATACTAAGCCATGGCCGCGGGCTAACCATGAAGAGGTCAACTTAACCAGAAAGGTGTAGACTTCACCATAAATCAGTAGAGTAAACCAGAAAGGTGTAGATTTCACCATAAATCAGTAGACTAAACCAGAAAGGTGTAGACTTCACCATAAATCAGTTGAGTAAACCAGAAAGGTGTAGATTTCACCATAAATCAGTCGACTAAACCAGAAAGGTGTTATTTCACCATAAATAAGTCGAGTAAACCAGAAAGGTGTAGACTTCACCGTAAATCAGTAGAGTAAACCAGAAAGGTGTAGACTTCACCATAAATCAGTAGAGTAAACCAGAAAGGTGTAGACTTCACCATAAATCAGTTGAGTAAACCAGAAAGGTGTAGACTTCACCATAAATCAGTAAACTAAACCAGAAAGGTGTAGATTTCACCATAAATAAGTCGAGTAAACCAGAAAGGTGTAGACTTCACCATAAAGCAGTAGAGTAAACCAGAAAGGAGTAGACTTTACCATAAAGAAGAAGACTAAAACAGAAAGAAGTGATTAAACAAAACTAAAAAAGTAAAAAGTGGACTAAACCAATTCAAACCAACAGACTCGGATGTGTTCAAACCAGTACATCAAAGAAGAATTTGGGGGCTGACACTGACACACTAACCACTAAGCCACCGACACAGATATCTTTCATGTGAGAGTTATTCCAATTATATTTTTTTCACATTGCTTTCAACATTTCCTTTCAATACAAAATGACTAGTATCTATAAATCATACATGTATGAAACCCGAAAGAATAATTATATATTTCACCTTCTTTTTCTGAGGATGTTTTACTTGGAGTTTTGGATTTCTTTCTAGGAGTTATGTCCTCTTCATCTCCAGAACTCTCACTAGGTGTCTCTGCATCACCACATCTATAGCTGTGGGTAAGAAATTTATAATACAGATTGTATTATGCTTATTAATACAGGCCCCCACATGACATGCCATTCAACTTGCCAATAATGTGAACAACAAGACTCTTTTCAACTCATAGTAATTCTTTTTACATAAGTAAATTGTGACAAATTATTTGCAATAATATAAAAAAAAGTATACTTTACCCGAAATAAAATTTAGAAAGTGACCTTTGGTCATTTGCCTCTATCTTATTAATCACTGGTTCTGATTAACTACATAAACTTTTATGCATAGTTGAGATTATTTCACTCAATTGACAGTGTGTCATCCTGGTTCCTTTTATTGGGATATAAAGCTGTACTTAAGGTTATTTTACTCATATGAAATAAGTGTCAGTCTGACTGGACAAACACGGGTGAACAAGACGACAACATCACCAACATATTGCTTTCATAAAGGAAAACTTTGCTTTGTTTGTTAGTTTTTGTTTGATTGGTGTTTAACGTCGTACTCAAGGGTATTTCACTTATATGACGATGGATTGTCCACTTCACACTGTACACACCCTTATTACGGTGGAAAACCTGGAGGAAACCTTGTAAAAACCACCCCCGTGATTGCCGAAGCCACAACATGTGACTTGCTCATATCCATGATGGTCGAAAGGCGGACTCGAACCAGTGAAGGTTAAATCGAAGCATGTTCAGTTCAGGAAGCATACTCCCTACCACTGAGCCTCGGGCCCAGTCTAATGGTGAAGTGAACCACACTTAACAATATTTGTGTCAGCAATGCAAAACTATTGCCTGACCCATAACAGGATTGAAGACAACGCAGAACAAGATTTGTTGCCCTTAATTGTTATCATACACATTTAAGTAAAGGACAGATTTAACATTCTATATATTTTAGCAACAGGACTGATTTGAATAGATTTTCTCAAAATATAAACAATTGTTAAGGGGGCCAGTTTAACACAGCTGTGAAAATTGTGTTCACTGCTATTTTAACTAAAATTGTCTTTGGGTGCAAAAAAAAAACAACAAATAGCATGATCATTAACAAGTGTAGAAAGTGGCCCATTCAGTCTGCAGGAGGATAAATACATGTAGTTACACAGGGAGTAGGGAGAGTTAGAATTTATTTTATAAATTAACAACCCAACATACATTTACATACAAACCTGCCTATCCCAAAAACTATAGTTAGTTTTTATAAGACAACATAATTGAGAGAAAACCAAAACATTTCAGAGTACAGTAAACTTGCTGTCTAACTATGCTGTGCCTTTGCATATATACACATTTCAATTCATGCCCAGGCCTTTAACATAATGAAAGAACATACTAAATTTTTTTCACTCAATAGCTGGCAAGAAACAAAGACAACAGAGGACCATCACAAGACTCCAATTTGTGTTATTACTTTGAGCACCCTGGCAGCAAAAAATCAGTTTTCGTCAACTTTAAATGGAAAGACAACTTATTTTCGACCTAAACTTTTTATTCTTATCGCATATTTTTAAAATATCAGTGTATTAATATCACTAAAATCTGTGGTCTTTCCCTTTAAGCGTTGTTTTGTTTTTAAACAAGGTAACATGTACACAGTATTGGTACTTTGGTCTTTTGATTGTTTGATTGGTGTTGAACATCGTACTCAAGGGTATTACAATTACATGACGACGGATTGTCCACCTCA
>JAVFBW010191184.1:0-10288 GCA_034783835.1 Mopalia ciliata
TAGGTTTGCACACGAGGCGTTAGCTTTGGCCACCACTTTTGATTGCCCAGAATAAACACCATACGAAGAATTGACACAAATTATCATATTTTTTATTTGTTATTCATTGACATATGTTCAGGATCATGTAAACATAGCCGCTCATTAATCAGATTCTTATTCGATACGGCACAGTTTATCATTAATCTAATCTATTATTTAATACTAGGCCTGCAGCAGACTGCTAATATTATGACATAATGGCAACCCAAGTAGTCTGCCTTCTAGCAACGGCACGAATTTGTCTTAGTTACTGCCCCCAACTACAATATCCAATCTAATTTCATGAGAGATCCGCTCCACTGGTCACACTGGCTAAAAGCTTCCTAAACCACATTCTCTATTTAAGCCTACTTCGGTTATGTTATCTAGGAAAACACGCGTATGTAGGGATGTTGTCGATGTTACAGTAACTAGCCTGGTTCTGTAATCTTTAAGTCATTTCGTCAACCATCACCGATTTAACCAACGTCATAATTTTTAACGATGTCGTACACAATGTACGTTAATTAATAACATACTCGTGATAGATATTTTAAATAAAAGGGGGTTGTTCGTTTTAAAAGCATGCACTGTTAGTGCAATCTGATGTTTTTAGAGACTCCCAGAAAATGTCATTCTCTGCTTAGATGATGCTGATTATACAATGCTTTGTTTGATGGTTGGATGGCGCCTCCGTCATTCTGGAGCTACCACCATACTTGTTCTTTCTAGGATGAGTGGGAAATAACATACTAAGTACTTTGTGCAATAAGACAAATCGTCAACTTTTCGATTAAATAAAACAAAAAAATTTTGCGCATTTTCAACAACAGACTGGATTTTTGTGTATTGTGGTCATTCTTCGTCGTTTTGTCCTTGTTTCCCCGCAGCTGCCACCGGGGACTAAGGGAGCTAATTCCTCAACCTATTCTTCGGCCATGCTGCAATACAGTTTAAATCAGTTTAGGCACCAGGTAAATCCGAAATAATACAACCTCGAACCGTTAAATAAGTGTGACTGGATTGATTTTATTTACCCATTAATTTTGTAACTCCTTGTTCTGCAGACATGGATGAGTGTGAGCAGAATAGTTCTCTGTGTGACCAGCTCTGTGAGAATACAGTAGGAAGTTACAGTTGTCAATGTGAGGAAGGGTATCAGATTGATCTGCATCATCAAAACTGCACTAGTAAGCTTTTATTTCCCTGAATATTTTACCTGTTGCCGTTTAAAAGACATTCGTTCCCGATTTAAACCGTGAAGGGTGTCCTTGGAGCACCTTAGTGCCATTCAAAGACTGTGTGTGGAGAAGTTGAGTGTTCTGAAGCAGTGACATCAGTAGATATGTTACATAGTCCCTCTGTCATCATTAAGTAATCTCCTGAAATATGACATAAAACACCAGTTTTAGGAATCAATAGGAATTTTTTCAAATGATACTTCTTGCGGGATTACTGCACAAATAATCTCTGCAAATAAAAAAAATAATAATAATATCATTATAATATACAATTGTACACGAGTTTTACAAGTGACATGTCATTTGTAATTTTTCATATTAAACATATTAACAACTAATTCTTTAATTGCTTTATCGCACTTGTACTGGAATAAATAATTTATCAGCACTTTTTCTATAGATATCAACGAATGTGAGGAGTATAATGGGGGATGTGAACAAACTTGTACAGACGGAATTGGTAATTATTCGTGTTCCTGCGTCCAGGGATTTCAGTTGTCTAACAACAGTCACACCTGTCAAGGTGAGTAATTCAAAGAACACTGACGATCGTGGAGTGTTTTTGCCAGGTTTATTCTCAGTATTCTAGATTATTTACGTAAGTCAGAATGGGAACTGGACCATGCGTTAGGATAGAAATACGTTAAAACCCTATCACACGAATTGGTTAATTGAATAGGTGTTTTATTTTTATTAAAAAAAATGTAAAAAATAATTTAATCATACAGTGGTGGGGATCAAAGTTAGTTTTGTTGTATGAGTATTGTTTTTTTTTTAAATTGTTCAATTTTGGAGCAACGGCCAATTTCCTTGGTTGTTACCATATCATTGCTTTTTTTTTTAGAAAGTGTACAGAAATTCGGTTTAGCGTGATTATTTAAATTTTTTTATGCTGAGAGATTCGACATAGCAATTATCAGCACCTTTTCTATTTCTATTTAGATATTGATGAGTGTGAAAATAGTACTGCATGTGAAAGGGGTTACTGTATCAACACATATGGCAAATTCCTCTGTCTAAGCTTGTCTGTGTCAGAAGCAAGTGCTTGTAAGTACATACTTTACTCTGCCCGAGTTATTCTTATCATGAGTTAATTATTATGCGTCAAACCGGTAAATCTTATATCGCATATCCTTCAATTTTGAGTTTATGTTTGTAATAGGAAAGGAACCGTTTACTTCCTTAAAGTGTCGGCCCGCGGCAGTTGCTTAGTGGTTAGCGAGTTTGCTTTCTGAGCCTACCTCAATGTACTGTTCACAGGATCGAGTCAGTCTGTCGACCCTCAGTTATATGAGTTAGTGACTATGTGGTTTTTACGAGGTTTCCTCCAGGTTTCCCAATGTAAAAAAGTCTGGGTACAGTGTGAAGTAGACAATTCGTCGTCATATAAGTGAAATACCCTAGGGTACGACGTTAAAACCCAATCATATTGCCATATGAGTTATTGCGCAAGAAATAGGGCATTTCCTTCGTTTCGCGCAGTTTGAATGTATGTCATAATATACTGACGCCTTATGGGTAACTTTTTGCCAAGCAGTAGAAATGTCTTTAAGATGATTTACGTATAATTCCACACTAAATTCATGTTTTTTAGGTTTATCTCGCTAAAGGGCTCTTTTAATCAATCAGCGCTGGCCTATAGTCACAATGCCGTTGAGACTAGGTTCTGATTAATATACTTCTGGGTATATGGCAATCAACCATGTTTCGGTAGTCCTTACAGTATTTATATACATTGAAATACAATGGCTTACACTATATCACAGGGGGGACATAGCATTTTCTGATTATTATCAAATCACTCCATAACCGAAATTTCTCCAGAATTCATTTTTTTTGCTCAGAAACTAATAAATACGCACTCAAAATATCAAAATATATTTTACATCGTTTTGATTTACGAGCATTATTTTTAAGAGATTTAACTGTTATGTTGTAGTAAGACTGGAAGATGTAAATATTTTACCGCACTCCAATGGGCTTTCGTTTAAAGCCTATTTTGCTGCAGTGGCTATATGGCTCAGTGTCCTAACGCTGTCTCTAGTGATCGTGTGTGCAGTCAGCTGTAGTCGATGGCAGAAAGCATCTATGGAAGCCAGATTGGACCAACCCAAGTCCCCACCTTCGAAGTCTAAGAGTAAACAGAATGTCTCTCCAAGAACCTGTCTATATCCCACGGAGTCCTCCCCAAGCAAGTCCCCCGCCAAATCTAAATCCAAGTCTTCTCGATCATCGAGAAACAAGTCCAGATCACCAAAAATTGCGAAATAAAGATAATAAAATATGTGTAGTTACTTCCCTGACTTTTACTTGCATTTTGTTAAGTTAACAATTTAAAAACTTGATTCGTTCTGGTTCTAATATATTTATGTACCACAATATGTATTGATGTATTAAACATTCTACCACAGTGCTTTCATATATGCGTGTAAGCCTTTGTTAATTGAGTTGTAAACAGTAGTGTTGTGATGTGCACATAAATACTCCTGGTTGATGAATGGTGATATTTATTGTTTGTCAGGTAAGCATATATATCCTGTAAATATCCTATATATTTTATTCGAACATCGCTCAAATACTTGTTGCCTCTCTCGCTCTGTTAGGTCTTAATCGTTCAGATGTTTCCTGTTATCAATATGACTCGAAATTTCGTCTTAACCTTCAACTGAGGTTTCAATTTGGGCCAATGGGTCACTTAGAGAGTAAACGTTGTTTGGATATTTAACTTTAAACTAGCACCTGTGAAGGTGAAACTAATTTCAGTTGGTTGTAGTACATGGATAACATCGAGGAATAGGTGAAATGAACGCCACAATAAATGAAAAGCAAACAATTCATTATGTGGGTGGCAGGAGGGCACAATTATGTCTTATTACCATTATTTGTTGTATCACATAGCTCAAACGTCAAAATCATACCTCAATGTTTTATTGGTTACCTGTATTGTGAGTACATGTCGATGTCCCGCTAAACCTCAATCAGTCAAACAGACTAACCAATCGATACAGTCAAGATTTACAACAAAAATCTGCTCGAATCAGTAAATGCTATAAAGTTTATCCACATCAAAGTAGCATATAATATGGCACATCACTCTCTGTGGGCGGCTACGATTGAAAGCTAGTCGCTTACGGTTCGATATATACGTTGAAATAAATCTTGCTGAATTACCACAATTTATCAGACTGCATTTCTTCATTTTAAAAACGCATGTCATTTCAAATCGACTTTCTATGACGCTTCATTTGCGAATCCCAGTGAGATTGTTAAATGAAGCAGTCCTTAAATCACCATAGTGAGACATGAAGGAGACCTTAAAAAGTATGTATCTGCTGTTAGTTGAACTTCGCTGTTTCCCTTTTATGTGGAAATGCTTTATTCGTTGATACTTCATTAAGATCAGTAAGACATAAACAACAGCATAGACCTCCTTAACTTATGACCACAATCCTCATCTGTGTGCTTTAAATCTAGCTGAAAATTTAGTTATCCTTGATCTATTGAGAACAAAGGATTCCAGTGGTTCCCCGGCTAATTCAATTAGCGTTGACGGTTTCGCATCAACTGACATTGCCCTTTTGGCTATAGAAAGACGTTATAAGGACACCTATATGGAAAGAATTACTACCGCCTGGCAAGTTAACCCTATTAATTAATTACACAGCACGCTTTGTGGCCCTTGTGCGGCTGAAGTCTAGCTGCTTTTAAAAACCTACTTGGATATCTTACTACCAAATGGGTAATGGCAGCTAACTTGGGGCGTAGCAATGGTGTCTTAATTGGCCAATAACTTTCGAACAAAGTAAAACACTTTAAAGTTCATGATATGCCATAGTCAACACATATAAAGCGCCATGTCCTCTTAAGACCCCTCGCCCACACTTGTAGTCAAGCACTTGGTTGTTTTAACAATTGTGAAACTATTGCCCAATTCATTATCGAATTGCAAATTGAAATTCCAACCCAATGTCCATCTCTATGGACAAATACCCGAACTCATAAGATAGCCCAAAAGAAGCTACCATATTGAATGACCTAAAAATCTAAGGAAGAACATTATTCGGAGTCTTAGAGGGATATAAGTAAAACTATATTCATCAAACGATAAACATTAGGCACTTCGACCTTTAGCTTCTGAGCATGAAGCCTGAGTATACGGTTAATTGTTATAAGTTTTCAGTTGAATAACTTTTTTCTGTGTTCAGTTAAAAACAGTATTTATATGTTTAAATATATACAACATCAGTTATTATCAACATCAATATGTGACATTTTTAATTACATGGTGTGGCAATGAACTGAATGGCTATAGCAGTGAGCCGACATTTTTGTATTTTAAAACCAAAGACGAGCTTATATATTTCGACATGTTTTAGAGCATAACATGGACGTTAACTAATTATTTCATGCTCTCCTCCAGAAGATGGCGATTTATAATCGTTCCTACGATAACACAGAAACTTGCGTTCGATTTAAGAAGTATTTAAACGATTTTTAACAATAGTTTTTGATGTATTGTGATTTATATAATGGTGATTTTCAAGTGTGCTGGATTTCACGGGGCTAAGGGTAAACAGGAAGCCGGTCTGTTTAGTGATGTCTTTGGATTGAACCCAGTCATTGTTCTGTATTTATCATCCGTCATAGGAGTGAAAGAACCTCAAATACGACGTCAAACAAAATCCACATTATGGACACAAAAACCACATCTTATCTTGGGTGGTTGAAGACGTTTTGTCTAGGTGTAGCTGATTAACACAATTTGCAACTGCTGGTTTTCCGTTGATTGTTTTGTGAACAAGAATGTCACGAATTAAGCAACCACATACAGTAAGTCAGGTTTGATCGGTTTCCCAAAAGATTGAATTGAGATGAAATGAAATGCGAGTCCTTCGTTATTTATTTTAAGGAAAAAAACCTTTTGTTTCTATTCCTCCTATCAAATGACAAAGGCAATTCGATAGCGTATACACTACAAACGTTTCATTTGCACATAATTAGGAGATTATACTTTAAAATTCCCTGGAGTTTCATTCATAAGGATCACTTTTGACACATTCTTAGGACAATTCGGCCCCTCCATTCTTTTTTAATTTCACATACAACAATCACATTAACATTGTTGACAGTTTTAAGCTTATGTAATCATCAAATTATTGTTATATACAAGCTCTGGTAATAACCATGGGGATTTGGACCCTCAAGTTTGCTGTTCTGTTGTAAAACATCAAACACAATAAAGAAATCAACTGCAGAAACTGGCCATAAGAAACAGTTTAGTTCTAAGCAAGCCAGAATATTGGAGTGACTTCACCTTGCTAAAAGTATTTTTTTATGTTTATTTAATACAATAAATTGGACCTCATTTACGATTTCTAATAAATAAGACAATTTAGGCCACTCCAAAAAAACACATCTACGCTTTAAGTGGATTTTGTCGTAATTTCAACCACATAAAATCGTTTAAACGTTTTTAAAAATTCCTCCATTACCGTCTTTAAAATTCGAAAATGTCTGTGTAGATAGGAAAGTCTACCTGCAATTGTCTAGCTTTTCTTTTTCAGCTTTAACATTGTAGAAGAACAAAACAAAAGAACCAAAACTTCTGGAAAGACGGTTGGCGCATTAAACTTTAAAATCAATGATTGTTCTACTTTGGAAACAATCGATGGCTGGTGTAAAGTAGACATCAGTCAATGATCTTTGAAGTATCAAGAAACCGAAATCGATACCATGCTAAAATTAACTAGAGGAACTAATTGCATGCAGGGGAAATTACTTTGACGATTCAATTATTTATTGTCGACAACTGATTCAAACAGCAGCTTATTTGGGTCGTCAAAGAGTAGCGTAAGTAGAAGGGCTGTAGTTTACCAATTCTTGAGTTTCGCTCGTTTAATTTCTGAAAAATTATAGAAAAAGGTAATGACCGCACCGGAATCACATGAAGTATCTTTGATCTTGGGCCAACCCAGTCCCTTAGTCCATACAATGCATAATATCTACTTATATCGTTACGTCAATCATTTCGAAATCAGACCTAGCTGAGCATTTATTTAGTGGTTTGATGTATATGCTAATCTATGCGCCATATTTGCATTTTATACCACTGAATACTCCACGCAAAAAGACAAAGATTCGTTAAATTTCTACCATGAAGATGATATATTTACATATACGAATTACATCTTTGCTATTCTGTTGCCAATACTATGAAACCATCACGATTTGGTATTTATCATTCTATCCCATCCTTGTTTTATTGAGATGTATTGAGTATATAATGCGCTACAATGGAGAATGTCTTACATGTGATTAACCACAAGTGCTATTTTAAATTAAAACCATATTCTTACAAACAGAAAATAAAACTGGAAAACATTACCGATGTAATATGTGGACAACATTCGCGGATGTATTTGCGGTCTTATTCCTATTGCACTGAGAAACTTACATTCCGTTAAAAGAAATCGAGATTATAATACAGACATGTGCCTATCGTGTTTGAAACTTATGTTCGGTAACAAAAATGTCTTAAAGGGAACTTAATTTCCACACTTGGGACATTGGATGGCAGGGAATTATTCAAATGTCCCTAATATATTAAACAGAAATCCAGGACAGAGAAGACCGTTACATAGAATACTGATGTACAATGTATGCTCAAAACGAAACGGGAGCGAAATGACATCTCAACTAATGTCTTCACTGTAAATCTACTCTCAGTCCTGTTGATTTGTGCTACAAGGACACACGATATATCCAGGCAACTTTAAGGTGACTGGTGTCTGTAAATAATAGTTATTAGGGAAATAAGCAAACTGTATGATAACTTTGAAACTAACAGATAAAATCAGAACATATTTTATCGAATCGCTATTTTACTCACTCAGATGGCCAACTGGGTTGAAGAACTCAATTATAGACAACAACTAGAACGTCAATTGCTTGTAAAAAAGGACACACCGGAAATCACACTTTCTCAGCTAGTTTTAACTACAGGCTAAAAATCAATAATTTGTTTGCTATGATTAATTCCCCCAACGAATTGCACATCAAAAGACAGCCTGAAAGTGAAAATAGACTAATTCAATACTAGTGTGATTTGACTATAGTGAAATTCCATCAAGACATCTGTGTATGGGCACCGTATGGCTACACCAAAAAATCCTTTCGCTTGGAAGAAATTTACCATCAAAGCCAAGGCTGTGATAAAACTTTTTACAGGTTTGTTTTAAATACAATCCTCTTTTATAAAAGTTCATACCATCGTATTAATTGTATGGCTTCAATTAATAAAATCATTAGAACTACCAAAATCATTACAATTGTTCGCCATTCTTTGAAGTTTTTATTAATACTATACGAATTTCCAGCTGGCTTAACAGTCATTTTTGTGCAACGTCCATTAAAGCTTCCTCTACGATTTCCCAAAGTCTGTTTGTTTGATTGCGGCTTAACTTCGTACTCAAGTGTATTTCACTTATATGACGACGTATTGTTCACTTCACACTGTTATTTCCATTATTACGGTGGTAAACCTAAGGAAATGACATCGTGTGACTCCCTCATAAATGTGATGGTCGACAGGCGGACTTAATCCTGTGAACGGTACATACAAGTAGGCTTAGTAATTGCATTCGCTAACCACTAAGCCACGGCAGCCAGCCTGTTTTCCTTAAGAGTTGTCTCGCAGTAATACTAAAACTAAACAGACAAGAAACAGTGAACATAATTCTCCAAAGATCCTTCCTATTAAGCTCAATTCTGACATAATATTAGGGAAACAGGTGCGCTTTCAATATCGCTTTGTCATTTCCGTACATAGTACATAGTCCACTGGGTAAATCAATCGAGGATGATCGTGTTAAGTCTCTATTTCGGACCGGAGATGGCATGTGGTCTCTCCTTTCGTGTGTGTAATAGGGTGGGCGGTTTGCCATGTATTTATCATACAGACTATTGTATTTAGTAAATTCCTTTAATCACGGTCCTTTATGCCCGTTAAGGTTTACGTCGCCAGTATCGTATTGTAATTCACGCTTTACTTCACAAAATAAGCTAAATGTCTGGTATCACTTTGTTGAACAGTGGTGACCAACTGTCAACCATACTTACTTCTTTTGTTGACCTTAAGCCCGGGGTAACTAGTGCTAGTAGAGGTTGCGCTCTTCTAGATATTAAAAAAAGACCATTTGAGATATTCAAGTTTAGCGGTGTAAATTGTCTACGTGTTTGGTTGGGATAAATGCGATATAGGTGACAAGATCAGTAGCAAATTGATTTGTGTGAATTGCATTTTACATTAATTCTTCGGTTCGGAGTAAACCAGAACACAGTTGAACTTAACCTGTGTTATTTATTAGAACATAAAGGTAAACATTCAACATAAATGTGTCTGTGTCACACCGTCTCTAGGATTGATGAACGTTTTGAAAAGCATGAAAAAACGAGAACAAAATCAGAGGAATTTTCAAATAAAAGTCGCTATTTATTCAGTTCCAGGTTTGTAATCCGTTAGTTTATTTTTATCTTCACAAAATAAGCTAAATGTCTGGTAATTTGACCGACGTATGGCCGCCTCCAAAATATACCGTTCTGACAGACCGCGACTCTAAAAGTATAGCCAGGGTTTCGCGAATTTTCCCGGAATTGCACAGGAACGATTTTATCAGACGACAGACTTACGCTCTCAACAGAACGTTTAAACAAATGCTATTCGTGCTACTCAGTACAAAATAATTAACAGTAATATCTGGCATCTCTACAGGTTTAGTATAGATAGGATCGACATTGATGTCAAATGTGTGAATTAAATCCAATAGAACATGGTTTAACAATAAACAGTTCTTATGAACATTTAGACAAAGTTAAGTTCAGTTGAATTAAGGAACTACACTCTCCATGTAGCTGTTTGGTTGAATTCACGAGACTCATACATACATACATGGACCCAGACCACCATTAATTTGCCATAAGCGGCAATGTTAACGTTTGGCCCCACAGCTCCCTCCCAAACTTTCGTT
>JAVFBW010191195.1:0-10287 GCA_034783835.1 Mopalia ciliata
GGATATAAATTTGTATGTGATTAATGACAGTGTTTCTTGCGATCTACTTGCAGATATAAATCAATCTGAGTTTTCCAGTTGAGTTGATCATTCAAAAAAATTCCTAAGAAATTAAACTGTTTGCCTCTATAAGATTATTGTTTACATGTAGACTAAATTATGTATAATATCGTTGCCATAGAAATCCGACATTTAATTAGAATGGTCCTATTTTAAATAGGAATGTAGTTTAGTGCAATACCAATGTGTTTCCATAGTGTGAAAACCCTACATCTAGCGGTAGTGCTTATATCTTGTTCACTTCCGCTAGACGGATGGACAGCGTGACAATATCCCTACGGCAAAATATGCCAATGGGATAAAAAAAATGTGAATTTAATGAAAAAACTGCAAGCCTATGGTAGACATGTGCGACTGTTAAGCCTATATATATTTAGAAAATGTTTGTATGTACACATAGAAGGCAGGATGTGTACAGTTTAGGTCCAATTAGGTGGCCCCGGTCGATTGATTGATCGTTTTTACATATATCCTAATGTTAATAACCAGGGTAAAAGTAAAAGGAAAGTATTATTTAGTGTGTTTTGAACATAAGTACTGATCACATAGGACCTATACGATATAAAAAAGAATTATTTACTATTGCTACCTTATATGAATTGACTTAGGTCAGGCCAAAAGTGAAGAAAAGAAATATTGGACAATAATTCGGTATATATCTTGAAAACAATTAGAAAGATGAGTAAATTTTCTGTTGTGCTAAGTAAATACAGCATTGCTAGTCTCCAAAGGATTGAGCAATAATTAGTTCATTGTATATAAAGAGTGTTGTTCCTGGACTTCTTTACATAAGCTTTTGCTCCATAGATCATGTAGTGGTTGAATAAAAAACGGCTTTTGATCAACGAAACATTCAACATAGATGCAGACATTTTCACCATTTGGCAAGCGAAGGTTTAAATACCGGTCTAAACATTTAAATTAAAACTAATTGACAAGACGTAAAACTTTGGGATTTTTTAAAAACATTTTTCGTCATGTGCTCTCATCAGTGCAGCCTAGTCAATGAAACAAAATGTATTCATTAATACAAAATATGACATCGACAATCTACAGACATGTTGTTTTTTTTATACCTCTCCGTACTTCAAATACTATTTTCCTTAGAACAAAATGTCGCAGTTGCAAATAACAACTTCTTATCTTTCTTTCTCAAAATTTTAGAATAAGGATTTCAAAACATTTAAAAACTTATTTAACACCGTATACTCGATGATAGTTCACCTGTATGACGGAATGGAAAATTATTAGTAGAAAGGCCATGGGATTTAAAATCGTATTTAAAGCTGGAATGGACAAAAAAATGATCAGTCCGTCATGTAAGATACGTGAACTTCAGTGTCGGGTTTAGGGCTAGGTTTACTAGTTGAGGGTTAAGTTTAGTGTTGTCCTAAAGAGTTAGTATAAGGGTTAGTTTTAGGGTTAGTATTAACCTACGGTAACCCAGAACTAAAAATTCACGTATATCTTATATGACGGATAGGCCAAAAAATAGCTATATTTTAAAGAGATTTAAAAAAGGAGAAAGTTCTTCATTAAAAAAAAAGAAAAAAAAAGAAATTAAATACCAGATTAAAAAACGGATTAAGACATCGAACTTAGGATATTTCACCTGTATGACGATGGAATGAGATAGTTGTAGGTGGACAGACATGGGATTTGAAAAATAGTAATCTTTTAAAGTAAGAAGAGGTCCAAAAAACATGTCCCTACAGCTCTTCGAGCCACAATTAACAAAAAACGACACGGCACCAGCAGGATCTATAACAAAAAGCAGATTATTAGTTGCATATAACGATAAATTTAAATACGACAAATCAGTACTATTATTGACAAATTTACAGCCATACTGGCTAGTAACAACGCAAAAAAAATCCCTAGCGGCGGGTTACAACGCAAAAAAATCCCTAGCGGCTGATTACAAAGCAAAAAAATCCCTAGCGGCTGGTTACAACGCAAAAAATGGTTACAACGCAAAAAAAGCCCTAGCGGCTGGTTACAACGCAAAAAATGGTTACAACGTAAAAAAGCCCTAGCGGCTGGTTACAACGCAAAAAAAGGAGGTTACAACGCAAAAATTATGCAAACACCGGATCCGACTAGTGATTGACCACGTCTATAATTATTTGAGTAAGAAGCCTCTTCATTCGAAATCAACGTTAATTCCGTTGTAAATTTTCAATAAGGCCTTAAAAAGTCTGCTCTCCTTCCGCCGTACGTTGGAATTTAGTACACAAGAAAAAGTCAGTGGTGAGTTTGAAATTATATGTTTGCACTATTATATAGAATAATATCATCAAATACCACGTTACTTTTCGTTGTAGGCGTGCGGTCATACTATCTGCAGGTAAAGCTTTCAAACCGATGTGAACTTATTTTCTATGTATGCACTTATAACTGTTGTAAAGCCTTGCAAACCCTAGCACAATGAATAGGGCTAATTCCTCCGCCTTAGCCCTACAGAGAATCAGAGAAAAATCATAAATAGTTTTTTTCAGGCCGGCCATAGCGGCCTATCGATTTCCAACTTTCACCATGGGTTTAGATAGGACGTAGGGCTAAGACGGAGGAATTAGCCCTATACATTGTGCTAGCTATATTGGGGTTTATTCAGTTGGAGTAATTCGTCGGACCGGCATTTTCCTGGTGGGTCACGACTGAACCGGATTTTTACTGGTCGTTTCGATCAGATTCTTCTAACCGTGCAAGGTAGGATAGACACAAAAATCCACTGGGATCGTTCTAATCAAAATTTTCTAAAATGGGGCACCGCTAGTTCCAGGACTATTCTATGCGGGTCAACTAATTTATTGAGTCTTATCGTTATTGCAGTCAATTTTTTTCTATTAATATAAACAAAGCTCCATAAAAACTTTATGCAGTGTGGTTCAACATATCAGAAACTTATGACCTCCATATTTGGGGGAGGGGGACGGGGGATTCCTGGTGTTCCCAGAGCTTACGGCACAATAAAGCCGATCTTTGTATTACGTCCTGTATGTGAGGTGTCTTGTCTTTGTGGACAGTGGTGTCGAGGCGGGTTCCCTCTCCCAATTAGGCTGGTACGCCAACACGTGGGGAACATAACCTCAAATACAACGTTTACCCCCCTTCAAACAAACAAACAAACCTCAAGTAAGTTAGTTAAGCCCCAACTAAACACATCATGTTTTTATTGTTCTTTCTCTGCATATACTATTGCATCTATCAGGCTAGTTTTCTCCATTGCTATATACACTTCAAAACAGAAGTCTACATTTTGAGAATTTTGCTCATATCATATTCACTTCTTTTGCACAACGATGCAACTATGTGAAATCAATGTTATAATGTATATTATAACATTTTTATAAGACATTTCCGATATCTTACATGCTTTGTATTTTCATCACACCACAAGCGGTTTACTAAAATAAAGTCTTAACCTGTCCATATATAGACCACTTAATTGTGATGCCACAGACATAATGCTTTTCACTATTTTGTAGTCTTCTTTGAAAGCAAACCAGCAACGGCCCATTTATTTTGAACACGTTCAATAGTTTAGAAAGCTTTGCAGGTTGAAACCCGCCCGGGAATCGAACCCACAACTTTACATTTAGGCACTGCTGGCGATTCGGTGCCTAACTCTTAAGGGTCGTGCGTTCAATTCTCGGAAGGGTTTCAACCAGCAATATTGTCTGAACTAGAATCTGTTCAACTAAGAAAACTTTATTAAAAAATAACGAAGATACTGTATAATCTTCACTTTCTAAAGCTTTGTTAACTGAACCTGCTTCGATTTACCGTTCACGGGATCGAGTCCGCCTGTCGACCATCAGGTATATGAGCGTATTGAGCGAGTCACATGTTGTGGCTAAGGCAATCGCGGGGTGGTTTTTACGAAGTTTCTTTCCGATTTCCCACCGTAATAAGGCAATGAACAGTGTGAAGTGGACTATCCGTCGTCAAACCCCAATCAAACAAACAAACAATGTAATGTAGCATGACTTTACACTTCAGGATAATACAACGCTTAGGTCAGAAAAAAAGGACACCGCCTCAATACCATCTGAGTGAATAAACCACAACACACAACCGCCGAATATCAAAAATATAAAATTTGTTCTCCAGTGTAATGATTTATTTTTGTTTAAGAGTTGTTCGTGATATAAACATAACCTATATAAAGTCTTGCTAAGTTAGATCAGACCCACTGACGTAGTTCACTAAACGTGTGAAACACTTCTTACAGACTGGACAACTTGGAAAAACGTCATTCCATGTTATGGTCAGGTCAACTAAATATAATATAAGGAAAAACTTCCTCGGTATATTCACTCATAAATTAGACTAACTCAACAAGTTAAACATATTGGCAAACAGTAAGATGGATTATAACACATGCTCCACCGACTCTGGACTTCTTCGAAATAACTGGATCCAAGAAAGCAAGCTGCTAAAGGGGATCATTTCTGATGCGTCAGACTTCGAAGATAGAATTTATGGCGAAGAAGGAATGGAGAGTGGCATTTCCCGAATCTTCCAAATCCTTCACAAAACAATGAGACCAGTAAGACCGATCTCAACATTTGATGAACTTGAACTGGAAATAGAAACTACTGTGTCTGTTAATCCGAGGCCGGTGGAATCCAACAACACCAACGAGCTTAAGATGTACGTACAAACTCACAAGAATGCCTTGTCCGCCACAGAGAATTTGTACCGTCGCCTCAGAGAAGTGTTTCAAACCCTAGAGTCACACTGTGGAGAATATTCTGGAATAAACCCAAGAGATGTGGACTATTACGAGCAGTTGAATCTTAATATATCATCGGCAAAATGTACATTAGAGAGAATGGACAATATTTTTGATGACATAAGAGACGAAAAGACCATCTCGGAATCTACCATGTATGATGAAGTCAATGAAATCTGTCTTATCGCTGATTGCGAACTGTTCCCTGTTCCGAGGCTTCTGCCCGATATTTTCGATTCTCTGCGTAGTGTGATCACTGTGTGCCAGGATTGGATGAGAAGTGATAATGTTTTTATTGAACTGCTGGAAAGTGAAACGGATAGACTTAACCATACTATCAATCAACAAGAATTAAAACTTCAGCGATTAGACTCACAACATCGGGAACTTTACTCCGCACTCAAAACCATTTATACCGAGTATGGTTATGACTTCACGACAGAAATGGCCCAAGTTCAACACCAATTGGAATCGCTGGACAGTTTTGACAATAATTCCTCTGTTTTAAAATCGGTAAGGGCACGTTTTAACGAACTAGAAGGAATTTCCATAGAGGTGACACGGCTTAAAAAATCTATTGGCAGATGTGGAAAACTCAAGTTAAGGACATCAGAAAGTCTTCGTTTATCCAAACTGCAACTGGAAAAATTTGAACGATTGCTCGTTTTGCGAAAATACAAAATCCTGGCATTTGAAGAAACAGATAATGCCAAGAACTATAAAAATACAACATGTCGACGTAAGAGCCTAGAAAGCGGACTGTGTGACGCAGGCTTAAATGTTAATTTGAACACAAAACCGCGTGAAAAACTCAGGCGGAGAAGTTTAGATGATGGGTTGCCAATAATTATCTCCAGTGACGTAGCTCAGTTTGAAAACATTGAAACTGTACCAAAACCTGCTCAAAGGAAACGGTTGACCAGGCGACCGTCTTCTGTGGAACTTCAAAAGGCTTTCAGAATTGTAAAAAATAATATCGGACATGGATGGAAGGAGCTAGCCCGGTCTTTACCAAATTGGAATGAAAAGCAGATGTCTGAGTTAGAGAGTGATATTACCCAGATAGAATATCAGTATCAAGGTGATCTAAAAGAACAAGCTCTTCAGAGTCTATTAGCCTGGTATTTCAATAACGGTAAAAGATCGTCTGTGGCGGTACTGTGCGAGACGTTAAGGCAAATCGATCAAACAAGACTCGCAGAGAAAATTGAAGAAGGCGATTATGCAAGCTTTCTACCTGATATTTAATTTGAAATTCAGATTTTAATAACTTTATTTATGCTGCTTAATTTTACAGCTAAAACAAAAAGCCAAAATAATTTGAGCGTATTGTCATTGTTTATCACATCGGTGCTTTTGTATAATCTCTTTTACATTTTTTTACTCAAAATAAAAAAAAGTTGTTTAAAGAATTGTTATTGTCTTTATGAAATGTTTTGTGATTCTTGACTCAAAATTGCACAAAGAAGTGACCAAAATAAATTCGGCTTTATAATCCTCATCTTATCGGGAACTGTTACATTTTTTTAAAAAGCTGATTGCACTCAAAGTTTGGATCTAACAAACATACAGCTTTCTCCTTTTTTTCAAGGATTTTGCGTATTTAACAAAGACAAATCTAACGAAACCCATATTTTCTGTTGAAAAGTTATTAAATCTAAACTACTCTTATTTAAAAGCCTTGGTCACCCGTGTTGTTGAATTGTTGGTGCCTTAATATAATACTTTGTAATTCTTAACTCACATGTTAACAACGGTTGCACATATATGAGTGAACTAAACTGATTCGACTCTGATTCTCAATCCTAGCGGGAACTCTCTATTCACAGTTATTGTTTCTACAGCTGCACTGGGTTGAACTCAACATTTGTATGCGGCAGGTTGATGACAGTCTGCAAATAAAACTTAAGTTTCATGCAGCTTTGTTCATTTTTTGCGCGGAATTTATCCCCAAAAATATAACTAAAACCATATTTTCTTCCAAGAGTTATTAATTCCGAACTACTCTTGTTCACAACCCTTGGTTACGCTATAGTTAAAACCTTTGTAGTGTTGTCTCTAAACTCGACAGTGATAGAGTCAGATATCCGGCATTGAAATGCATTCACGATACAGCCGATTCTATTTTCCATTGCAGACTGTCACTTTATTTACCAGCTTAGGCTTTTTCAAAGAGAAAAAATACATTATACCAGATGAAACGGACATTTGTTGTGTATCAAGTTGTGAAATATATGTGGGGAAAAAATTTGATTAAAGGCGTACATGTTTGTTCCCATACGAATTACTCCCTCTCAACTATACAGTATTCTGTTATCCGATTCCAGTATACCTATCACAGATCACATATACTAACATATTTTGAATTAAAATCAATATGGGCATCTAGCAGATTTGCCATTTGCCCCTTGTGCAGATGCCCATGGGCAACTGCACAACACCTCTGCTATAACTTCTTTCAAAATGTGTATCATTGTAAATAACCAAACCACGACAAATCGTCATAATCTAACTTATCGGAAACTCTTCCAACTTTATTATGCCAAACTTCAAGATACTACATATGAGGGAAATAATTACTTCCATTCTATTAAGCTTACCCTAAGGCTCAGAGAATTGTTGTCCAATAAAAACACTTTAAATAAGAACGCCGCACAAAATGACCGTATAACACCTTAACATAGACATGTAGCGGAAGTGACTAGCACGTGGCACGCGCTGTAGGAATGACCTTCACAAAGCACAAAGAAGGGGACGATTGTTGCTTGTTTATTGGGATTTAATGCCGAACCTAAGGTTATTTCACTTATATACGTGTATGCCAGTCCAATGGGTGTAGGAAACAATATTCCATATCACTGGCAACAGTGAAAGACAAAACAGGACGACAACAGGGCAAACACAGGACGCAACACATAGACACCACAAGCATCTCCACCTCACAAATATCTATTCGTTCTTTCCTCTTAGATCGGAGGTCTCCAGGGCAACATGAAGTTTAACATCTCCCAGTCCAGCGCCAAGAAAGATGGAAGAGGAGACATTATTTAGACTGCCTGTAGTCCTAGTGTTCTCGAGAGCTAAGAGGAAACATTAAGCCAAGTTGTTTGTTGTGGAGACCTGTTTATGTCTGCTATCCTGTCGTGACCTTGTTTGATGCCAGTGACGTCGTCGGTAGTTTCCTTCACCCATTGTTTTGACATACCTTTGACGAAAAAACCTTTAGTATGACGTTAAACCCGAATCAAATCGTCATGGCCTGTTTGATTATTAGACAACTATGAAAAACAATGATTAGCTATATCAGCCCACCTTACCTGACGTCCTGAAACTCAATTCACTGTAGGACTGCCAGGGAACTGATTAAATGTGGGGAAAACAAATTTTTCTTAGGGACAAGAATAGAAGGAAAACACTCCCTCAAGTAATTAATACTACACTTTACATATAAAATCATCTCATGCTCATAGATTAAAATATTGGTTCTCAAAATGTAAAATAAATTTATCGAAAATAAAACCGCGATAGCTTAATTTGCGTATACAATAAAAATGTAAAAACCTTTTCCTGGAAACCTTGCATATTTGCCCTGAAAAGCAATAAGTATGAAAAAAGCACTGTTGCACTGATCATGGTGAACAGTTCCCTGTTCGGAGACTTATGCCCGATATTTTCGATTCACTGTGTGTCAGGATTAGATGAGAAGTGATAATGTCTTTATCGAACTGCTGAAAAGTGAAACGGATAGACTTAACCATACTATCAATCAACAAGAATTAAAAACGATTAGACTCACAACATCGAGAACTTTACTCCGTACCCAAAGCCATTTATACCGATTATGGTTATGACGTCAGCACGGAATTGGCCGAAGTTTATCCAAACAGCAACTGAACAAATTTGAACGATTGCTCGTTTTTGACAAAATCTTGGCATTTGAAGGAACAGATCATGTCAAGAACTACAAAAATACAAAATGTCGACGTAAGAGCCGCGGACTGTGTGACGCAGACTCACAAGTTAAGGTCTTGCTGAACCCATCGGTTGATTTTGAGGACACCTGTTCTATTTAGTCTATTATCCAGAAGATTGTAAATTAAAAAAAAAAAAAATTAATTCTAACAATATTGCAAATTGAGTAAATAATACAGAAAAATAGACTGCATTTTTCAATTGTTTGTTTGTTGGATTGGGGTTTAACTTCGTACTCAATGATATTTCACTTATATGACGACGGATTGTCCACTTCAAACTGCATCTAGTCTTCTTACGGTGGAAAACCGGGAGTAAACCCCGTAAAAACCACCCCGCGATTGCCGAGCCACAACATGTGACTTGCTCGCATACCTGATGGTCGACAGGCGGATGCATTTGTCAAAGTTTATTTCTCAAAGTGCCATTATAATAAGACTCACTAGATTAGTTGACCTAGTAGAATAGTCCAACTAGTCAACTTGGATATGATCATGGGAAAACTAAAGTATAGGCTCAAATTTTACCTGATTGTAATTATAGATCTCGAATGATTTTTTTTTTTTTCAACATATAGTTTGAATACCTACCTTTTTATCTAAGTCATGTTGGTTAATTTTGAGTCCAAGGGGTCCAGCAAAAGCTTAAATTAATAGCCCAAAGTAAACTTAGCAGGCATCAGTCGACACAGCGCCGGTTTTCATGCAATGTACCGGTACCAATTTATTCGGTGAATTAAACGCGACGCATATAGATCAATTTGAGGAATGCCTTTGTGGTGTAATGTATTTACATTGAATTTATTTTAAATTTTCAATTCTGTGCTACCTGGATTTAATCAAGTTTTTTTTTATCAACCTCTAAATTTCCTACACCAGACTAGCTTGCAAGAAAAAGATGTCGTGATATGCACCATTCCCAAATTTGTCTTAGTTTGATTACACAAGTGAGTTTTATCACCAAAAGTGTTTGATGTAGGACACAGCTGTTGTGTTATCTATTTGTATACATAACGAATTAGGAAAAAAACGTAAGCCCATATAAGCAAAAGACACACTTATAGTTATTGTGCGTGCCAAGTTTCATAAGAAAGACCTTTGAATTAAAAATTTTTCTTGAAAAACATTAATGTTCTTGCAAACCTGAAAATTTCCAGATTACTACAATCGCGACCAAATTTCTCTTATCCAACATCATCTTTTTGGCCCACAAAAGCTAAGGGTCAACAAGCGGCATATCGCGCCAAAATTTTTTAGGCGAAAATATATTGTTGCACTACGATTCTGGGAAACTATGTCTGAAATAATCTAGAAGGCAGAAGGTTAACTTAAACAAAACGTCAATATGGCCATTATTTGAGATATAACGCGAACTTTTAACGCAGGTGTAGCTGGTGATTTGGTTATGTAGGCCATCAACAGAGTGTTATCAGAGTTTAGGGGTTATGGCTGTGTTGAATCGGTTTGTTTGTTTGTTTGATTGGAGTTTAACGTCGTACTCAAGGGTATTTCACTTAT
>JAVFBW010191217.1:0-19783 GCA_034783835.1 Mopalia ciliata
AAGATACAGGCATATGTATCGAAACGTTGTGTACTATCACAAAACAAGAAGTGGTTATCCAGAAATTGTATAATTAAGCCAAGCTAATGTTACGTCAATGTCCTTAGTACAGCAAAAAGATGAAAATAAACGAATCCCCCCTTCCAGTCATAGAGCTGCATCCAACGGCAAGCCCCGTGAGGGAGCGGGTGGGACATGGCCCTGAAGAATACTCGCTCGTCTCACCGGTCGATCGTAAGAGACGAGAGAAGAGTTTGCTTTTAATACCCTGGTGTTTGCAGAGCTAAAGGTTAACGGGAAGCAGATTTGTTTGTGATGTTCTCTATTTGTCCGTCGTCATATAAGTGAAATACCCTTGAGTACGATATTAAACACCAATCAAACGAACAAAAAAACAAATCCAACAACAAAACAGAATACTGGTATCCAAAGCTATCTCTCGGGTTAAGGGCAATATAACTGAAGCTTATTCGGAGGAACATTCCTTTTCAACCGAGCATTTGTATAACACTTTGCATCATGGCTGTACTGTTATAAGCTCTTTGGAAGTAAACCTCCGTCAGATACATGGATACGTGGAATACGATCAATAAATTAATCAATCAATCAATCAATCAATCAAAAAGCAGCTATGATATATGTTTCATTTTTTTTCTTTTGACACAGATTTGACATAACTTAGTCAGATACGTGGAATACCTGTTATAACGCTGTTAAAGATCAATCAATAAATCAATGAAAAAGCAGCTATGATAAAAGTTTCATTTTTTTTTTTTGTTGACAGAGATTTGACATCCGGTGATCCTCGCTGGGTTGGAGCTTGGTGGCTAGGCTTTTTGATCGCCATGGTAGTAGCACTGGTTTTGTTCATACCATTTTTCGGTTTCCCGCGAGAAATACGTGGTAAGTTTTTCTAGCATCCGTCATCGCATGTTAGAAAAAAGCAGTAAGGACCAATTTCATCTTAAGCATAATTACAGATTTCAAACTGTAGATGGTCTACAGCTTTTTTGGAGAAGATGTTTAAAGGAAAGCTTTTGATGTACTTTTCTCTTTGTGTTGGTGTGGCTATACACTGTTCGAATACTCCACCACCAAAGATATTAAGTAGGTTGAGCTAGGTGTTGATCTACCTATAGATCCATTTGATTAAAACCGTTGCCATCTTACCTCCATGGCACTGCGTTAGACCTCTTGGTTATAAACCAGGACTATCTCATGTAGCGATTCAGTAAATAACCGAAAATTGTGTGGTCGTCACCATATAAATAACAGCTGTTTAAACACACTATACTTTACTAGACTGGTACCAACTTGGATTTTTTTCTAGCTGCTAAGTATAGAGCTCATTCTCGTGACTTCATGGGAAGACAGTGTTAGTCCAAGCTTATCCCAAGGTTGCATTCTGCGTTGAAAAGCTAGATGGTTTTTCATGGTTACAAAATGCAATTGATCAATCGATTAACAGACCGACAGACAGACAGACCAGCCATTCACAACCATGCAAGTTGATGCATTACTGCGTTGATTGGCTGGTGTAAATATTTTTAACTGTGGGCTATTCTTATCACTCTCCGTGGTCCGTCCGTCTTTTTGTCCGTCCGTCCATTCATTGGCTGGTGTAAATAATTTTTACTGATATAGTAACTCCACACTACTTTTCGAAAACAAACCTATGATTTTAGTTGACTCCCCAGCTAATATATCCTCGACCTGGACAATCGCGACATTATGTAACCATCAAGTACACATCTAGCTTTCCAAAAATGACTGGATCTTTGGGATAAACCCTGACATCACAATATTTCCATGGTCAGACAGCCAGGTACCGGGTCACTATTCTCAGAAAAGAGTTACAGAAAGTTTACCTACATTGAAGTATGTGACATAAAATAGAACCAACTTTTCAGTTAAAAGTAATTAAATTAGATATTAGCTGTAAAGGAATGGGTCCGCAACTGAATGACATAGTCCTGGTGGGTGTAATTCGCCAAACAAAGACCTAGGAAGTTGTGGTAATATGCCGAATTTATGACCAGTTGCCGTTCCACAAAGCGATCTTAGCCTAAGTTTCATCTTAATTGCCATGACTACCAGTACTGAAGCCATGGTGTTGTCATGGTAATTAGGGTCAACTTAGTCTAAGATTGTTTTGCGGAACGATAGCCAGGCGACTATAACCTATATCGTGGAGGTATTAAAGATGCTGACCGTAACCATTTTTTGTTCTGAAATTCATTTCATTACCACAACTTGCTTGATCGTCGTTCAGCAAATTACCCTTGAAGAAGCGTTGTTAACAGTCAGGAGTCAAACGAACTTCATGGGTATGCAACAATTAACCGCTAGAAAAATTAGCAAAAGATACACTGGAAATAGTCACCATTGGGTAAGTCAACATTTTAGTTTACCTCACATGCATCATCAACAGTATCATTTTAGAAGTTAATCTAATAATATTCACGTATATTTCTGGCTGATCGTTCCAGGAACTAAGGAAGTTAAAGCTGCTCGAATATCGGAAGCTCATGGGAGCAGTGACCAAGAAGATCTGGGCACATCGTTTAAAGAATTTCCCAAGGTCACCTGGAGTTTGCTGAAAAATCCTACTTTCATTCTCCTCACACTGGCCGCCTGCTCAGAGGGGATTGCTGTCAGCGGTTATGCAACATTCTCGCCAAAATTTATTCAAAATCAGTTCGGACAGTCAGCTGGCTTTTCAGCAATCTTGACAGGTACTGTGACTCTTTCTATAATTGTGAAGAGATGGAAACAATCTTCCGCTAGCAAATACTGTTAATTGCTTGTTTGTTTGTTTGAATGGGGTTTAACGTCGTACAATACTGTTAATAACACATGGCATATGTTTGGGTGAAAGTTGTGAAAGTACTAATGTATTACAATCGACCATGGATTGTAACCAGGGACAGGTAGCTCAAAACATGTTTGTATTTAATCTGCACTATGACGGAGACACATCGTCTTGAAGGCCTACCTCTAGTCCGTTAGTGGCGTTTTGCGAAACCATTTGCTAGCGCTTTTAGATTTAATCCTTTTATCAGATGTCTGGGGCCGTGGCTTAGTGATAGCATGCGCACGCTTTCTAATTCTACTCCAATGAACTGTTCACGAGATCGAGTCCGTCTGTCGACCATCAGGTATGAGTGAGTCACAAGATGTGGCTATCTAGGGAGTTATTTTTTTTACGAGGTTTCCCCTGGTTTTCCACTGTAATAAGGCTAGGTGAAGTGAGAAGTGGACAATCCGTCATCATGTAAGGGAAATAACTTTGAGTACGATGTTAATCCCCAAACAAACAAACAATCAATCAGTTAGATGACGTCATGCCATGATGAATGTCTTTCTCCAGTCTTCTATTAGCGATTTAGTCTGGTATTAGCGACTACACCCGATGGGTCAACTGTTTGAAAGACTATTAGGCCTATACTCGCGAACACCAGGGGCCGGTTGTTGCGTCACAGAGACACTGACATCACTTCATAATATAAATTCAATGTTACGCAACGTTCACTAAAGCCTAGCTTATGTCGCAGTTCCGTCGAGTGAGAACTAGTTCCAATCAGTTTCAGTGGACCAGTTGACGATCTACGGCTACTAATCAGTGGTGAATCAGCTGAGTGTGACGTAGCGCATCTGTGTCTCTTCTGCGTCTATCGCCAACTAGATGTTGTCCAGTTCCAGATAGTCGCGCATGTTCCACTTTCTACTCCAGTTGCAACTGATTGCGAGTAACGAGTGCTTTAACGACTGCGATCAACTAGTTCCAGTGAGTTGAGTGTAGACCTTGACGTGTGAGGTGTTTTGTGACATAAGCGCTCAGTTGTCATCAGTAGCCGTCAAATCTATCGAATCGCAGTGTGACAGTGTTAACTTATCAGATAGTTGAAAAATCGGCCTTTCACCTTTATGAGAAAATCACGCCAAATTCCCCTGACAACAGATAGTTCAGTTAAAGCGATGTTACCCTCTGCAATACAATGCATAAAACGGACATCAATTGTTGTGTTATATTATGCTCTCTAATGTATAAAGTATGGGTGGCTGAGGGGTCTAGGTGGCCGGCAATTACTGCTGGCGATTCTGTGCCCAATTCCGATTGTCGTTGGTTCGATTCCTGGACGGGTTTCAACCTGCAGAATTTTCTTAACTAGAATCTGTTCAAAATAAGAAAGTGTTATTCATAAATAGCGAAAATATGGCTATTCTTCAATATCTAAAAAGACAGACATTATCAACGCAAATAGTGTTAATATTCATTTTATAAAAGACGAAATAAATCAGTCTCGAACATGTTTGTTTCAGGTTTGATAGCGGTGCCCGGGGCCGCAGGAGGGTATCTAGTGGGCGGTTTCGTTTGTCGGAGGTTTCAACTAAAAATACCTCAAATTGCTCGCCTATGTGCTATCTCCTGTGTTATCTCCCTTGTTGCCACTTCAGTCATGTGGTCTAAATGTGATGGCATCAAAATGGCAGGAGTTAATACAGCCTATAATGATAGGTAAGATGACTTTGGGGTTATTCGACATTTTAAGTTATATTAAATTAAACTTTTGTGTTTATATAGATACATAATGAAATTGTATTTAACCGAAACTTAACAAAACAAATTCACTGTTTAACTTTTAATTTGGAATGTAACTCCCTTCTGTTAGATGGTGAAAGGGGTACCATAGTGTCAAATTCTGAAAGATTGTTGCAGCCATGGCATAGTCGGAAAATTAATGGGTCTTCAGTGCTAAGCAAAGACAATAATTCCCGAGATCGAATAATATGATCTTTATGTACTGTTAATTCATAACGTTTTAAGGCGTAAGGCAAATGTAAAACTTTCTAAACAAGAATCTATTTGAACTAAAACAAGAGTTATAACTAAAATACTCTTAACATCATGGTTTTATTAGAAATGATACAGTTACAAGAACATATTGTTTTCTTTCACAGCTCGATGGCTATTACTACCTCCAATTTACAAGAGTCCTGTAACGCCGACTGCGGATGTACTCAAAAAAATTACGCCCCGGTTTGTGGTTCTAACGGGGTACAATACTTCTCTGCCTGCCATGCTGGTTGTTCTCAAGCGGATGGGGATGTGAGTTATAACCGCTTAATTTTTAAGCAGTAGTGTTATTTAGACATAATTCAAACCGATAGCAGGGCCGTGGCTCAGTGGTAGCAAGTGCGCTTCTTGAACTGAACATTCTTCGATTTACCGTTCACGGGTTCGAGTCTGCCTTTCGACCATCAGGTATATGAGCGAGTCACATATTGTGGCTCGGGCAATCGCGGGGGTGGTTTTTACGAGATTTACTCCCGGTTTTCCACCGTAATAAGGCTGTGTACAGTGTGAAGTGGACAATCCGTCGTCATATAAGTGAAATACCCTTGAGTACTATGTTAAACAGCAAACAAACAAACAATCAATACGATAGCCCTCTGGCTAAGGGCAGTTTGCTTGAAGAGTAGCAATACTGAAGGACTGAAGGAAATTTAATTTTCTATCATTATGGAAACGCTTCACATCTTGGTTGTGCCAGTGTCAATTATTGTTGGAATACATTTCTGTCACATAAGTCAAATACCCTTAAGTGCGACAAAAACACAAATCAATCAATCAATCAATCAATCAATCAATCGGATAAAGGTAAATACACAGTAATGGTACACAAGGCTTGGGATTCAAGGAAACTGCATCAGGAAACAATGCAAAATTTCTTTTTTCGTTTTATATCAGAAATTTTCAATTGAACATAGTATCTTATTTTTCATTGAAAAAAAGATTTATAATTGACTATTCAAATGGTTACATCCAAAACAGCATCATGCAGACACTCGACACAGATGACTCCATATTTGGCAACTGTCAAGTTGAAACCCGTCTGAGAATCGAACCCATGACTCCCAGAGGCATTTAATATATGCTGGGGATTCAACGCCAAATCCTAAGGGTCGCGGGTTTGCTTACCATACGGGCTTTAACCTGCAAAATGTTCTGTACTGGATATATATAGGGGAGGTAAAAACGGAACAAAAATACTTTCATTTAATAATTGTTCAAAATCGATTGTGTAAATGAACAGGGTAAAAATTATCTCGGGTAATGCTTATTCATCTCAGTTTGTAACAGTCAGGCCATGAGCAATTCAACCTGTCACCCTCATTGGAATGACAATTTGTGGCCTACCAAAGAATACTTTGATGTCAAACGTTCTTTCTGGGAATGGCTTGACGAGAACTGTTCTTAAAAACAAACCCACACAATTACCCGTTTTTTTTAGAAATAAGGTTGGATTTTTTTTTACCGTATCTCACTTAGAATCTGGCCCGTGGCTCAGTGGTAGAGAGTGCGCTTCCTGAACTGAACCAGCTTCGATTTCCTCTCGGTTTTCCACCGTAATAAGGCCGTGTACAGTGTGAAGTGAAATACCCTTGAGTACGACGTTAAACACCAATCAAACAAATACTTAAAAACTACTACTGAAGCGGAATAGTCAATTTGTATTATATAATGTAGAAAACATTTTAATTTATTTTTTTTAAATAGTGTTACAGTGTCGATTTTTCCCCTTATTGGTTAATTGTATTATACAGTAGAACTCTAAGTTGTTATTTCATTACCTGTAGAGAGTATATTAAATCGTGTAAATGTATAAACAAACAAGATTTTCAATTTCTTTGTCGCCTTGAGTTTTGTAAAATAAAACCACCACGGTTTATAACCGTGTCAAATTAGAGTGTATTTTTTTAAGTTGTTTTCATTTTAAATTGTTATTCTTTTATTTGTAATAATAAGGCCATTATTTGTAACATTGCAAATATTTTACAACGATCTAACGAATCAAATAATGTGATAAATAGCAAATTAGTTGTAAAGGAATTTATCTTTCCTACAGAATTACAGGTCCTGCGCGTGTATCAACTCCACACTAGACCGTAACCAGACCGTCACGGATGGAGTATGCAGTACATCATGTCCCATGTTATATGTGTTTATACCTATATTCTTTATAGTCATGATCTCAACATTTTTACCTGCAACACTCATTACCATAGCAACACTCAGGTAAGTTTAGCTAAGGATACCCACCTTAGCTCTGTTATATTTGACTATTAATCCATTCTATGTTTATAGAAGGAGAACTCCTAATTGATTGTTTACAGAGTTACCATAAACGTGCAAGGTTTTATAAAAACCTCAATATTTTTGGAGGAATGAGCAAAAATTTGCGGGGCGAGTTCTTAAAGTTTTCCTTTTATGGAAAAATAGGATGTGTCCATAGCCGTTCATTCCAATAGCCAACGGGTCCGCAGTTCAAATCGGTATTACATTTAGTCCGCTACTTTATTACGTCACGCCATGCTGAAGGTCTGTATCTAAACCAATGTTGGCTATTTAATCTTGACTGGACTGATTGGTGGATGACGGCAGTGTATTCCAACAATACTTGACTCTAGTAATCTAGTGATTACTGGTAAACCATGAATAATTTTTGTGTCTTTAAGAAAGTGAAGTTTAACAGTATTTTCGTTCTTTTGGGATAACACTTTCTTAGTTTGAACAGATTCTAGTTGAGAAAATTTTGCAGGTTGAAACCCGCCACCGTCTAGGTGGCCGGCATTTACTGCTGGCGATTCGGTGCCTTACTCTGAGGGTCGTGGGTTCGATTCCCGGACGGGTTTCAACCTGCAAAATTGTCTGAACTAGAATCTCTTCAAACTAAGAAAGTGTTATCCCAAAATAACGAAAATACTACCGGTACTGGTAAGCCGTCATAGCCCAATCAAACAACCACTCGTAATGTCCTGTCTTGTAATTTATTGTCAGTGGCGTCGGCAGTATAAGTGAAAAAAACCTAAGTACAGCGTTAAACCCTTATCAATAGAACTAAAAAAACAATTAACGTCCACCGTCCAACAAACAATTGGTGATCCCTGATATTCATGCATAAATGCTGTTTTCAAAGGCCGGGATAATTCTAGAATTGAGTGTATATCTATCAAACCTTCTTAGCCTGTTGTTTAAATACAAAATATACAGAAAATCACTGAAATAAATTTGCGAGGTCAATTCCTCCCTGGTTTCCACAGTGTTTAATCGAGGAGCTGTGAGGAATGAACAATCCTTCGTAATAAAAGGGAAATACCCTTGAATAGGCCTACGACGTAAAACCCTTATCAAACAAACAAACCTAACACGTATGTGCAGGTGGTGGCTTGTTGACAAAAAGTTTATTTGTGTCATAGCAAAGTTATTTTTATTTTGTTTTCTTTACAGATGTGTTCCAGATACTCATAAAACGTTTGCCCTTGGGATACAGTGGGTTCCAGGTAGATTCTTAGGTAGGTCAACTGGGACATTTGTGTAATTTAATTGACACCCCCCCCCCTCCCCCCCCCCCCCCAACACACACACACTTCTCGTACCCACCAATGCACACACACACACACACACATACTTAGAAAAACTCTGAACAAAATAATCTAATATATATGATACAGTTTTTTGTATTGTCGTATGCTTGATGCGCAAGTGAAGGCCACAAGAGGCAATCTCGCTATCTTGTTCTCAAATATAAAGTCATATGGCCTTAATCGGCTTCCGTATAACAAACGTTACAATACCCATATTAAATTTTTCGATGGAATTCCGGGGAACATTGTTGACACTTACGCAGTCTTTCAGCTTTTTATCAAATAACTTCATAAGGAAATTTAACAGTTTGGTTCTTGAAAAAATATTTAACGAAGTAAAAGAAACAATTCTATAATGCCTTTTTCCCTAATTTTGTGAAATTGTCCTTAATTTTGTCGAATTTTCGTTACCTCTTAAGGATAATCCATAGACATGTTTGGCATATCCTTGTCCCAAAGACAAATTCCTTGTCGATTTTCTAGAAATTCATGAAATATTTAGCTTGGTGGTTTATTTGAGGAATATTCCTGAACTTTTTGATGTCCATGGTATGTGAACAACACACTCAACAAAGTTTTTGCCCCTAATCGAGCTAGCGAGCGCCACTCAGATATTTACGCAATATTTTGAAAACCCAAGAACAGGGGAGACGACTCTCGACGCATTGAAGACAGCTGGACTATTTTTTACAGTTGCTTATCGTGATAACCATAACAGGCGCTAACACATGGAGATAATAGACCTATAAGGTACCTATACCTATAAGGTACACGTAAATGATTGCATCTGATGATTGTTTCTCTATTAGTAAATCTACGAAATTATGCGTAAATCTAAAGGCGGGGTAATTACCCCCCTCGAAGTTGACAAGTCACGCGGTAACCATGTGTGGTTCACGAGTCGAGGGGTTCCTGATGTTTTGTATTTTTCTGACGAGGGATTGTTTTTGTTTTGTTTAGCAAATGACGGGACGTATTTATTCAAATGTGTTACTTTCCGGTTTTACTGTATTTATTCTGATCTAAATTTGTTTTAGTCTAAAGGTTTTTCTTTTCTCTGACTACAGGCACGGTGCCCGGGCCGATTCTCTTCGGGGCAATTATTGACAGCGCTTGCTTAGTCTGGAAGACAGATTGTGGCATAGGGGAGAACGAATCATGTTGGATATACGACGATTTTGCCATGGGGAGAAACTTTTTCTTAGCCGGCGTTAGTGTAAAATTTGTTTCCACTTTTTTATATTTGGCGGCTAGTTTTGTGTACAAGCCACCAGGGGAGGTAACTGAGGCCACCACAGACTCTATTCCAAATGATGAACCAAGTTTTGAGATGTCGTCTCCAAACGTGAAATTCTCAAACGGAAATACAAAAACCGCCAATGGAGGAGTAGACAATCCCGGTTTAGAATTGTAACTTATTAGTCCAGTTAAACAATTTCGTTTGAATGACTAGTAGTAACTTACGAATGAGAACTATTTTGGCATTGTATTTTTCATTGTTCGTGTTAATATGAAACCATTTATTGAGAAACTATGTAGAAATCACGATTGAGGATAGTTTGCGTGATTAAGGCATGACGGGGAGTTTTTCACCTTTCTGGGCACACAAGAAATGCGCTTCTTGTTCTTTAATTGTTTGAAACGACTTCTTACATTTAATATATCACCATAGAAAAACAGACTAAATGACACAATCAGCAAATGTTGTGTGTTTTTCGCCAATTCTTTTTGATAAGATCCCTATATTAGGACCGGAAGTTTGGTTGTGATGGGAAAACTTGGTTGTGATTTGAAAACTTGGTTGTGATCAGACCTCTAGATGGGGACCGGAAGTATAGTTTATAATGGAAAATGGTGACCGGAAGACTGAATTGTGGTTAGACGTGTGGATTGTGGTCGTCAGTATGTATTGTGACCGGAAGTATGAGTTAACATTGTCTCCCGATCTCTTGAGTGTGATCAGAAAGCTCTCTGCTTTGCATAAGTGTAAACATTCTATATGCACCACGACAGGAAGACTGACATGTGAGCATTGCTCTAGATTTTGAAAAGATGCAGGCGTATAATATCGTCGGAGATTTTAATGCCATACGATATTTTGTGAAAGTGAAGCCAGGACTATGTCTAGACTGAAGAACACAGATATCACATTTAATGAAGATGTGTCTGATCTAGCATATATTCTTATGCTGTTGTCATGGATAGGACTATGCAGTGATGACCCCCTAGTTGAATGGGTTATTTAAGGTAACATTGGTAGGTCATAACAGATGAAGGACTCAAACAGTTAGTATTTAACTAGAATGATCTCCTGAAAACGGCTTTGAGATCAGCACTGTGCCTCGAGATTTATAGTTTTAAAAGGTACTTTTTAGAAAAGAAATTGGCGTTTATAAAGCTTGAGTTTTGGTAAACAGGTGCTTTGGCCGGTCAGTAAAACTGGTGTATAAAAGTGATACTTGCAGGAAAATGGCCATTTAGTGAACTTTTTATGAAAGCTGATCGTTGATTGGTTGAGGAACTAATGTGTGATCCGGCCCTCTGTCAAAGATCAGTGTGTTTTGAGACATATTAATGTTCTCGAAAGTAGATGTATTTGTTTATGTGGCCGTTTGTCCTTCATTCAAAATGGTTATTTAGTGGACTTTTTGTGAAAGCTGATCGTTGATTGGTCGAGGAACTAATGTGTGACCCAGCGCACTGTCTAAGATATGTGTGTGTTTGAAGTATATTTATTTATGTTCTAGAAAGTGGATGCACATGTGTGTGTTGAACTTTTATATATTGCATTTTATGTTTTTACTTGTTATGTTCTGTCGATTATGAAAATATATTTGAATTCGTTGTTATAAATTTAAATATATTGAATCTATGAATTGTACATTTTTATGTTATGGTAAAAATTATCCTTATCAAGAAAAGAAACTTATTATTTATGTTGCTCAAATTTTATGACTGGCAGATTTTTTAAAATTTAATACTTTCTTTTTCGTTTTTTTTTTATTATTTTTTTTATTTGACCTTACCTCACTTCATATCCGTTATATCACATTTTTATGTAAATGTACCAAATTATTTTAATATAATTTTTCATAGGTATTCATATATGTGAAATAAATATACGTATATTTTTTATAATAAATTTACTCTTTAAGATATTACGAAATAAAAAGAATGTCTGATTTTAGCAATATATTTTATCTGTTCAATTACAAAACGTTCAGTCGGACTCCAAACGTGCCTCCGTGGAGAAGTGCTACAGAAACAATATGCTTTTCATCCATATTTCTCGCCTAACCTCTTTGGTCTTGGATTCCATTCGCGCTATCCTGCCGTCCAACTACCAACGGTAAATCCTGAGTTATTTTTGTTGTTCATCCTAAAAAAGGACCACGAAGAGAATCGCAACATAATTTATCCCTCCAAATTTAACAGACCGCTCGTAGTGGGGAAAGTTTATGTTTGAGTGCCTTTGATAATTGATCTTAAAGAATCAATACATATTTCAGGTGTTAAAAAATAATATTGGAGGAAAAAAGAAGAAAAACATCAGCTATCAAATTGTTCAGCCGGGCTCGCAGAGGCCACATTAGATATAAACGTCGCCGCCTTACCTCCATGACTCGCCGCCTTATACCTCCATGACTCGCCGCCTTACCTCCATGACTCGCCGCCTTACCTCCATGACTCGAAGCCTTACCTCCATGACTCGCCGTCTTACCTCCATGACTCGCCGTCTTACCTCCATGACTCACTTGTAGGCAGCTTGACAATATAAACCAGGACCATTTTGTGTAGTGATGTTTGGTAAAATACCGAAAATTGCGCAGTCATCTCTTGGCAAATTTTAACTGTATAAATACACCCGGCGACGTTAAACACCAATCAAACAAACAAATAAATACACCCAGACTATGCTATCATGTCATGCAACTGTAAGTCAAATATCTAATAAAACAGAGACAAAACGATGGGTTGATGACGGGTTATTTCCCCCTTTATTCGAATACCAACGAACCCTTTTATCGTATTGGTTCCATACAGAACCACAATAAGACTTCGGAGGGGGAACAGTTCTATATAGAACCATATTCGTTTCTGTAGAACCTTCAAATAACCATTATTTATAAGAGTGTAGTCAACAGTTTTCTGCATCGGTGTTTTACGGTTTGATTCTCACAACAACCGACCGACAGAAATTAGTACTAAATAAAGCGTTCACTACTCCCACAACAAGGTGATAATGTGGATATTTTCCACAGGGTCAGGTAGTTCCAAATATGAAGAATTATAAAGCGAATATTTTGTGTGTATTGCGTGCTGTTTCTTTACTAACAGTTTTTAAGAATGAACTAAAGAGTTGTCGATTTAGTTGGCCATGCGCATTTTTCCATACGGACTGGGAACCTTTAATGTGAAAGTATTCACAGTGTACATTTGCCGACGTGTACTATGTACATGTATTAAGGTTGCATTTGGTGTACTTTTCTTGGCACATAACAGATAACAATTCAAAACAACAGTTCATGATTACTGTGGATACTGTTTTTATTTTAAAATGCCCAGGATGTCCTACAGCAATTGTGTATGGAATATGGAGATTTTATCTGGTGGCGGTTTCTTTGAAGAGGCCAGTTAACAATTCAAACAGCAGTTCATGATTAAGAAACTTGTCTGAGGGAGTTTTCTAGAACATAAGATGATTCTTTGATTTTAAATAATCTACATCCCTGTACCAGTGTGATGGCTTTTAGAAATATAAAAGCCCATAGTTATCAACTCTATATTTGACCCTTTCAAATTTCTGTAGGGCGGCCATATTGAAAGCTACTCTAAATATGTTAAAGAAAACAGTGTTCAATGACGCCATTAAACTGTATCATTTATGAATGTATCAGCCACAGAAAACCCCCAGCCTGGATTCCTAGTAATTGGACTAGGCTGCAGTTTTAAATCGATACTCCCGGCTGAAATAACCCCCATATCCCTTCATTGGTTACCATTAAATTAGTCCCGACGAAACTGTCTAATAAAAGGTACTTACCAATCTATTGGCAGCTCCTGTGTCCTCGAAATCACATAAATTTCCAAACTGCAACCTTTACGATTTCGTTAGCATCGTCTTTTATGGTAATCCGAACAAAATTTTTCAAGAAATCGGCATAAAAAGACGTTAGTGTGGCAAAAACTACCAAACAGCAGATATTTGTCACCCCCTCGATTTGAAAGTAGAATGGCCCGGAAGTTTCACTACGTCACTCTTGGACGAATCTACTTTCAAATTGAGGAGGGGACAAATGACTGCTATTTCGACAATTCTGCCACATTCGTGTGTTTTCATCCCGATTTCTGGAACAAAATGTGTTCAGATTACCATAAAAGACAATGCAAACGAAAGCGTAAATGTTATTGAATACTGTGGTGGATGCATTTTGGAAATTTATGTGATTTCGAGGACACAGGAGCTGCCAATAGAATAGTAAGTACGTTTTATAAGACAGTTTCGGCGTGTCTTACAATACGCCCGTTAGGATATACGCGGATCGTCATCTCGGGACTACCATTAAATAAACTTAGATATGGCATCGACTTATCGTTTCTTCAGTTTATAAAATAACCGAAGGGTTACAGATATTTACCTTCCTACGACCACTGACAGTTGACATTTTAAGCTTGGCCAACCCTATCCATGACGTCACGCCACTAACACTGAACTTTCATAGGTTTGAAAAGTCGATTCTACAGGGCTCGTGTCGTAGTCACCTATTTGAAAAGAAATATATTTTAGATTTCAGTATTTGTGGAGTTCTTCTGTTTATTGATAAAAGTACCAGAGTGTGACCGCGTGGATAAATTTGACTGTAGTTTGTGTATTTCCCATTGTTGAAGATCCAATTATAGAATGGATATAGATCGACGAGGATATAAGAGTGCATATTTGAACACAAGAAATGAAATATATGCATTTTATTGTAGCCCGGAGTATTGCATTAAATGTGAGCACTACATCTAGTTTACAACGATTGATGTTTAACGCCGCGCTCATGGCTATTTCACTTATATGACGATGGTGTTCTTAGACAATTGTAAACACTCGAACACTACAATAAACTATGGAGTGTTCTGCCTTTTGTGAAATATTATGGTTCCCCCAATGTATTAAAGCTTGTAAAGACAGACTTAATGAGTGGTTTTGCTTGAAACACAAAAATCTCTGGGTTTAAATCTACTTATTGATACGGTTACAAATTGTTCAGCTAAAACCAACAATAATAGTTTCGATTAATATAAGCTATATGTAAACGTTTAACCTTCCAGATAGCCCCCGTCATTACTAAAAGTTCGAAAATTTGTAAAACCAACAATATTTTTCGGATATAATTGCGTATAAATTTTAAAAAATCCGAAGTAGGTCCATTAGGATGTCCGTGTATTCTTAGTAAACATACCAAGTTCGCAGTATTTTACAGCAAATTTCACGCTCTGCTTAATGCATACCTTCGTTATCAATTCCTTTGTTAGAAAAATCCCTTCTGTTAATAAAGTCCTGGCTATTTTTACTCTATATGTGATACAGTGACTCCTTTTCTAAATGCTGTCTTTTGATCGTCAATGATTCCAAGAGAAATATCTCTGTGGTAATCTGGTGTTCGTAAAATAGAGCACTTTTCACATATAATGATAATTTTTGTGTCTTTTAGAAAGTGAAGATTGACAGTATTTTCGTTATTTTTGGATAACACTTTCTTAGTTTGAACAGATTCTAGTTCAGAACATTTTAGAAGGCCGGATGGCTGAGTTGTCTAGGTGGCCGCCATATACTGCTGGCGATTCGGTGCCTAACTCTGAAGGTAGTGGGTTTGATGCCCGGACGGGTTTAAATCTGCAAAATTTTCTAAACTAGATAGAATCTGTTCAAACTAAGAAAAAAAAAGGAAAATAATTCCATCAAATATAGTTTTATATACAGAACTAAAACTCCATAATCATGTTCGCATATTTTGAAGTACCCCGTATAGACTTTCATCACGCGCACTCGGTTTACATTTGTAGACACTGGTTCGATCTTTAGAAATTGGACCTAGATCATAAAGCATTCAAACGTTATAGGTATTAGGTATACTGTGTATTATTTAGGTCAGGATAACATAGACATAGAGACGAGCCCAGGTCGCGAATGGGAAATTCAAAGCTTTCTCAACAAATGACTCGCGCAGGGTTTTGTAAATATTATATTATAAAGATATAACCACGTTATAGTTGTTCAAAGGGCCAATGACTTTAACGCACCGGCCCTGTAGGGTTTATGTCACGGCCCGGAATATAGCATATTATAGGCAACGTGTATCTTATTAAGACTATAGACCGGAATTCGGTGGAATGTACGGGAAATACTAGATCTGTAATGCAGGTGGTGAGTATTTAGCTAAGGGCTCACTTGCACAAATCTTCCTTAAACCAATATGACCTGAGCTCCCGCTTAGGCCTCCACTAAGGAGACGAGCCTCTTTAAAAAAAACTCACTTAGCTTAAAATGTAAGGGGCCCAATTTTCGTCTTAACTATATCACTTAATAAGTCTTACGGTGGTTTTAGCGCAAGGAGGCTTTGTGGACATCCACCAAGATTTCTATAAACTCGATAGCTTAATGAATAATGAGGGTTTTTTTTATGGTTAATCAGAATTGGTTTGGTTCATGAAGTTCTAGTGGATCAGATTCCATCGACTGGGCCGAGGTTGTAGAAACTTGGGCATGCTCAAGTCCGAGTCTGTCGAGATCGTGCTCCCTTGATTTGTGCTCCTGTTCGGTGGTTATAAAATGTTTCAGGCACGTACTCAGGTGAGAACAAAATCAATGCACATTTAAACTCTTGAGCACGTTGTTGTGGAGCTCTTCTGTCAATGAAGGTAAAAATGGACTACGCTTTTTTTGTCGGCTGCTTCGAGAAGATTTTTTGTCACTGATAAAATGTTTTAATCATTATAAGCGACTTATTTGCAAATCGAATCGAAAAAAATATGTTAAACGTCATTTGCAGCCATCTAATTATCAACACAACTCTGTAGTCCCGTTGAGCACGGTCTTGAGCACGGCCCGAAGCTTGCCCAGGACTCATGCTCAGCTGAGCACAGAAAGCGTTCTCAAGGACTTTTATAACCTCGGCCCCAGGCCATTCATAGATGAATAACTTTCATCGTCGATAAATATTTAGATAACCATCGATGAATCCTAAGATACGCGGAATTTATCGACTTAGCTGTGAATTGGGAGAACCCAATATATGCTGAACATTTAATTCTTAGTTGTGAACGTTAGACTAATAAAAACTTTTTGAATTATTCTCATGAATTTGCCTCCAAAATGATGGTAAAATTAAAAACGTAATCCAGCTATGCCCATGCAAAATTTGTGTTTATCGCTGCTGTTAATCTACAGAATGCATTCCCGTCATCTTGCACAAGCGCGTAGTTAGTTATACGGTTCCATACAGGATGGACGGATGCGCTTGCGCTATACCTTAAATTTGCCCTAGTCCTCAGTGTGGAGGTACGCCTACCTTAATAACCCCTGGTTTTGTAAATCCAGATTTTAAAGATGGGTTATAGCCAGCCAGCTATTTTGCTCTTACAGATAAAAAACATTTCTCATTTATCCAGATTTTGTCTCTGGGGTTTGGTTGAATTATCCAATAGTTCATCAAATAAAGATGGTTTCCGGTGACATGTTGTAAATCAATCAATCAATCAATCAATCAATCAATCAATCAGTCAAACAAGCAATCAATCAACCAACCAATCAATCAATCAATCAACCAATCAATCAATCAATCAATCAATCAATCAATCAATCAATCAACCAATCAACCAATAAATCAATAAATCAATCAATCAACTACCTAATCAATCAATTAGTCCCCCAATTAACCAACCAAACAATCAAACAAACATACACACAATCGACCAACCAGCCGGCCAATCAATCGATCAATCTTAAGCGCGTTTTTTCAACAAATTTTGGAAGAAAATAAGGCATCAACGCTGAAAGTGTTTGTGTAGTTCCGTGTATGATAAGGAATTCAATAGTTCAATTAGAAAGCAAAATAATATATATTTGTGTAGTAAATTCTCTAACTGGGAAGTGCATATTTATAAGGCGTTTTTAAAATACATTTTCAAAAAATCTTTACCCGTTATGTCAGGGCATATTTATTCACTAGTCTCACTTTTTTATTATAAAAGGTTGACAGTTGCCTACAACATACCCACTACCTTGTCTCTATTGCTATTGTAAACACATGACGTAGATTATGACGTTATGCTTTCAATAGACAAGAATAGTCTGCGGTGAATACTATTGTAAAAAGGATCAGCTGCATAAATTATTGAACAAAAATTACTACCAAGAAGTTGAACATTTTGACCAGCAAGCTTTTGGGCACCTTTTACGCCATTTTGGAGATAAGTAATACACTATTTTCGATAGCTTGATGGTCAAAGTGTACAAGCTTTTTTTTGCCATTTGTTTCGATAGAAAAATGGTCTGACCGTCAGGAAATGAAGTGGCACCATACAGATGCACAGTTCCAAACCTGAAATCAATGGAGATTGAAATATTTGCTTTAAGATTAAACTCAGATGTAAATTAACTCCAAAATACTTTCTTGTCGCGGTGATTTAGATCTGGCTGAATTGTTTAGTAAACAGCGTCTGATGACGCCACGTGCTGCGGGGTTCACGAAAGGTAACAGTTCCAACTATCCAATAGGAATGCACACTACTTAATGACTTAATCTCTGACCAACTTCTTCGAAAACATACTAGGGGGGGGGGGGGGGGGGTGCTATTCTGTTATGATTTTAATTTGTTTGTTTGATTGGAGTTAAATATCGTACTTAAATGTACGTCTTTATTTCACCATGAATTGTCGCCGTATTAAATGTGGAGCAAACCTCAATTGCCGGAATCACCGGGTGCTACTGGAACCTGTAAGCATTACCTTAAAGGATGACCAAAAACCATCAATCAATAATATATGACTTTGATCAGATTAGGCGTCCATATCCAGTTTTGCTTACTGATGGTAATCTACAACTTTATCACTTAATTTATTTTGAACTTAGAGCCTACATATGTGCAATTGCGCGGAAATCAATTGTATAGGCATATAGGTTTCTGATTTCACATGGTGTCGGTTGCTCGGAGTATCAACCATTGTTGTACGGTGTCAAGCCATATTTAGTTTTTTCATGACGTTGAGAGTTTGATGATATTTTACTATAAATCAGTTAGATAGCTGCATATACAGAGGAACTGTTATTCATGGTTCTGTGTAAGGCGAGGTTGCATCCAAAAACTAATGACAAAGTGCACGCGCTGGTAAACCGGCTTCCGGTGACTAAAATATACGAGTTTTGTGGATAACTGCACATTCATTTATGTATCACCAGCGAGCGTAGTGATATCACAATGATGAGAATCACGCGTGGTTTTGTCTTATGAATTTTTGTTTAGAAATAATCGGAATAATATTTTTATATTATGCATATTATTTCCAAATTTTCTATAATTTAATAACCGAATAATTGGGTAACATTCTAACAAATAATCTATTCGATTTTAATTGGAGAACATCACACGACATTATTTTTTTAGGAGTAGCTGGTGGTCCTTAGAATGTCAGGAGTCCGTGACGCCCGGTATAATGGCAGTTGTTCTCTTTTAGAACATCTTGACCGCTTCCGACCTGTTTCCAACACGTTTCTATTCTCGGTTGTTTACGGTTGTCAAAGATCTGTTCAATAGAATTCTAGATTATCTTTTGATCAGCTCGTCATTCTTTAAAATGAAGCGAGAAATTACAGAAATGAACAGAACATGGAAATCCTTATATATAGCCTGCCTTTTATTTGTTTGTGTATCAACACTTCTGAATGTATTTAAAAATGGTGTCAAGTGGGGACATGCGTCGATGGGTTGAAAGCAGTTGTGGGGAACTCCCAGGAGAGTGTCGACGATCTGGGGACCAGCTAAATACGCTTAGATTTTAAATGGTCAGACATGACATTAGTTCACTTGCGGTTGAAAATTACAACTTAATTTTTTGTCTAGTAATCGATCTCTAACAACAAGTATCCAATTTCTCGATTTGTAGCTTGAGACGGTGGTGAATATTTCCAAATTTATTATATAATTTCTGCCGAGTAAAATCTGTTATACTCATACGATGGGTGTGTTCTTCGACATTCATTGGTACTTTAACGGAACCATAAAATGTTGAGTGATTTAATAAATTTATGTTCCTTCAGTACATAGCAGGTGTTGAGACAGTATGACGTCTTTCAGAGCATGCTGT